>JAVXUP010001167.1:0-271498 GCA_033070095.1 Escallonia herrerae | reverse complement strand
TGTTGTTTAGTCATCGCTTACTTGGACATTCTCTTAATTCTCCATATGGACTTTCCTAATTTGAATTTTTAAAATATTTTAAATTTACTTGCTTTTTAATAATGATTTGGATTCTCTCTCTCTCTCTCTCTTATTGATTTGAATTCTTTCTTTCCATTTGAAATTCAACTCATTATATAGATTTTACATTTCTCTCTCTTCTATGTCAATATGTATCACTCAAAAATTTTATTCATATCTTTACAATTCCATTAATTCCTAGATTTTGACAAAAATAATTCTTTATATATTCATTTTTAATCTTAAATCTTTTTTATTGTTTATGGAAACACGAGAATGGGAAACACAAGATTCTCCATCAATTTTTCTCTTAAACTACCTAATCTCCTTCCTTTTATTACATTACAAGTTTAATATATAGTTTACGTTACTATTTTTTCCAATCATTTATTGTGTACTGTTACTCTTTTCTTTGTGATCTTAAGTAATACAACCTCAAAACACGGGTTATTATTAGTAGTAGTATCACTACTGCAATTGTTATAAGTTAGTAGGGATCATTTCTTAAAATTATTTTTCATCTTCATTTGTCACTAAAAACGAACAATTATTACTCAAGTTCAATTCTAAGGATAAAAATTGATAGCAGAACTCCTTTAAAAAGGTAAAACTAAATTTTGGATTATCTTATTGTCACTACTAATTTTGAAATTATTATTAGACATATAAATACGAGATCTCTCAATAGGTATTTTGGTAGTTGTTGTTCCCGTATGCAACGTACGAGATCAAAACTAGTTGAAGTTTAATTTGCAAACAGAACCCTAATTTGCAAATTAGGGTTTCAAGAAAACCCTAATTTGCAAATTAGGGTGTCAACAAAATCCTAATTTGCAAGGTGATACATTGTGACTTTAAATTAAGGCTTGAAATCTTAATTTAAAATATTTAAAAATATTCAGTATATACAGTACAAGGGGTAGTATCGTCATTTTAAAAATAAGTATTGATGACATCATAAAAAATATACTTTTTGGATGGAACCCTAATGGATGGACACGACTGATACATTTTAAAAGTATTTGGTCACAGTATGTTATATTTTAAAACTTAATGTCCTTGACTGTAATTATACTCTAACCTCAGGAACATAGATGTAATTTGCCCAAAATAAAAATAAAAGCTGACAACATTGATTTGACCAGGAGCTGACACTCTCTATTGAGGCATTATATTCTCGTGCACTAGAATTTTTTTTTTATATTGTCATGAATTAATGGCTTGAACATGGAGGATCCCTGTGTATATTATAAACTAAGACACCGTCTTTTTTTGCCTCTTCTTTCATCACATCATGTCATGTCCCCGACTCAGAAACGGACCTTCACACACTAATTTCAAAATACCCTATTTATGAGAACTAAAATGTGAAAGCGGTTATGAAAATACTTCACCTCAAATAGGTAATCAGAATTTTAAAACATAATTCAAATAAGAAATACTCGCAAAAACCACCAATCTTGGTAATGGGAGCGAAAGTCGAATACTGATAGACATTACCGAAATGGGATCTCCAAATCCAACTATAAATTATAAATCATAAATCATTTTACAAAGGTTCTTATTCTCTAAACCAGAATAAAAACCTTAAAGTAAAGCAAAAATTCAAAGCACAAATAAGCTTTCAAGAACATAAAACTGAGTCAAAAACGAAACATATAAAACCGAAATTGAAGGTGCAAAGGCGATAAATAATCTTAGCACGATAAATATTCTCATTTGGGGATACTGGCCCAACAAAGATCAAATTAAAGTCAAATGAACATACTCGAACAAACTAGTAATAAAATATAATACAGCCACGTAATGCGTAATGTAAAGTTCGTTAACCTGAGCACGCAAAAGTTCTGAGTCCAAATTTTGCATACCAATAGCAATAAGTCATATCATATCATGGCATCGGATTAACCTAAACACATTTAGGTTCTAAATAATAGTTCAATTCAAAAGGGTTCAATGGACATCAAAATATCTCAAAGGCATAATTGCAATACATAACAAAGTATCAAAATTTTTCAGGCAATTTAGAAGGAATAAGATGAATATTTAGAACGACTTCAAAGAATATTGAATATTAGGCTTTCAAAGGAGAGGAGAAAAATAAAGAATCAGTGCAATTTGAATCATAAAAAAGGGAGCTCGAGTGAAGCTGTTGTGTTTGGAAGAAATTGTAAGGATTTAGGAGACAAAAAGTTATAAAAAAAAAAAAAAGAGAGAGAGAGAGAGCATTGAAACAGTCGTGATAAGTTACAACTAAACATTAGCTTTTGAACTTGCCCTTGCAAATATGATGTCAAATATTGACAGTTACAAAGAAAGACAGTATTGTTCTTTGATCCAAAATCTACAAGATTAATTAAAAGCATAATTTTAATGAGGTGAGTGTCTACATGAAACCCTTATCCTCAATTATGCAACAATCTTTGTAAAGTCGTGCAAGCCTCCAATACATTCAAAACCTAAAGAACTAAGGCCCCGTTTGACAGGGTTTTTTTTCTCTAGTTTTGTAAACTGGAAAAAAATTAACGCGTTTGGTAACCAGTTTTTATTTTTTTTCTTCAGTTTAAAAAATCAGTTTTTAAACCAACGCTGTCTTTGAAAACTCCAAAAATGAGTTTCGATTTTCAGTTTTTGTTTTTTTTAGACCACCACCACCCTCTCACCGCAGGCAGCCACCACCCATCGTCACTGTCCACCGCCGACGACTACCAGCGGCCGACCACCACCACCGTCGACCACCACCACCGTCGACCACCATCATACCCCACCACCGCCACCGCAAACAACCACCAAAGAAAAAATTCAAAATAAAACTAGGTAATCAAACACAAAAAAAACTCAAAATAAAAATTGAGTTATCAAACACCCAAAGTAAATAAATAAACTGATTTTGTTTTATTTTTTTTGAAAACTGAAAACCAAAATTGAAAGTGTTGTCAAACAGAGTTTAAGTTTTCTCTCCAATATAAGTTACATAAATAGAGTTCCATACTGATTCATGTCCTTCTTACGATATGAGTAAGAAGTTGAAATCCTTGAACCCCTAAGTTTCTCTTTCTTCTATCTCTCCCTAAGACCAATCTCCCTTTATAAATAAAACACAACTAACTAGTCCGTCTTTATAAATAATTGAAAAAACCTCTGAAGATATTATTTAAAAGTACCCCAAAGGTTTTTAATATTCCAAAATAACTCAAGTTATAAAATAATTAATACACGGAGTAATAGATTATTTGGGGTCTAACACATGTTCCCCTTATCTACGACTAAAAACTAGAGCATCACATGCGATCATGGTTTAGGGTGCCTTCCCGTCATTTGAAATGCACCACAAAATCTTTTTGTTTTAACTACCCAATGACATGAGCAAAAATTACTTCCATATGATCACATGTACTGATTTTGCAAGACCACCAATGACTTGCAAAACCTTAAGCTCCATATGTTATTAGATTCATCGATGTGCAGATATTTTGTAGTAATTTTTAGGTCGTTTGATAGTTAATTTTGTTCGTTTAATATTAAACCATATTAAGTGAATACAATTCATCACTAAAAGAACAGCTCCATCTAAGAGAAGTCTAGCTCTAATGGCAACACTGCTCAACGTTGTCAACATAATGAGTCCATATTTGTCTTGATTATATCATCATACTTCCGCTATAAATATGTTTACAAAAATCACCCACATGTTACTGAGCTAAAACAGAGTAAACAATAGTCGTAGTTGTAAAAAAACCACGATGGCGCACCTGAAATTTTGTGCTGTGCGAGTAGAGGACAGGGATTAGGTAAGTCAAATGGGTGAAAAGTCAAGGCATTGGAGACCTAAAACTTGGAGCTTTTATGCTCAATGATCAAAGATCAGTGACCATATATTGTCCATCCTAAAATTTTAAAGTATGTAACGCTCTCGTTTTCTGTGGGTGTATGATTAGTGTTTTCATATTACCAAATACGTCTCAGTTTTGTTTGTTGTCATGCTCCAAGTTTTATCGGGACACACGATACCACTAAATCAACCGGTGGTGCACGAAACGCGTTAGTTATGTGTTCTTCAAAGTTCAAACCAACACAACTATAAAACCATCGATCGTTGCTTAACGTCAGTGAACAAAAGGTAAAGATGCGTTAGCTGCATCCTACTCTTTGATACATTGTTCTTCTTAAATGCTATTGATGAAGTAAACCTCTTTTGTGTAGAGCAAGTCCTTTAAGTAGATTCCATGTAATAAAAATATTTCTTGCGGAAGAGAGTATAGTTTATGCATAGATAGATTAAAGTCTGACAATCAATGTATAAAGAATGAGATAGATCTTGACTATTCGCTGAAAATCTTGAAGTAAACTATGCTAAAACGACATAAATCCCTTCTACAACTTGAAAGTGGACAGCGTTTCTCTTTGAAGAAGTTAAGATACACACTTTCCGAGGGGCTCGTGGTTTTCAGTCAATCTTCGCATATGCTATTTCAAACCAAAAATGGGGTTGAACTGTTAATATCATGCGCATAATGTAACGGGCACCGATTTGAATAGCTTTAAAACAGATTATTCACATCAAGTTTAAAAGATTACGTAACGACAAATTTGTTATCATCCGAATGAAACTCAAGTCTACCCAGTTCAACTAGTCCGGAACATAAGAATTTTGCCAGTAATTTGGGTGGTCAGAGTCATAGTGGTTGCTTTGACTGGATTCAATTGTACAAAAAGACCATGATACAATGCAAGTGAAGAAATAGAAAACTGTTAGTACTGACCTATGACTGAACCAGATTCCTCTTTCAGTTTCGGTCTTGTATATATATATGTATAGGTGTGCAACCCAAGATTAGGTTTTGGTAGAGTTCTGTTAAACCTTCGAATTTTTTTATAACTCTGTCATGTGGTAGAACATGCTTAAAGTTACCTACAGGAAAGAGAAGTAGCGGCGATTCTCTGTAGCTGCCTCTCCTAGGATTTGCCACTGTGCAGTACTGCCTTTAACAAAAGGTTATCTAATAATTGTGGAGATTACATTATGCTTGGACACACTGAAACAACTCAAGTAACCCAAAAAAAGGAGGTGTACTCACAACTTAATCTGAACGATCTCCCTCTGAAAGGTGGCACATAAGTTGTACAAGGAGCTTCTTTAGAAAATGGGTTAGGCCGATGTACCGATCAATAAGAGCAAAGTGGAGATCGACACAAGTAACCGACACATCGGAGAACTGGAATTTACGGCTTTCGCTGCTTCAAACCGTCCATCGGCATAATACCTGCCGGTCGGCAAGCAAGCCTATGATGAGAGCCACCACAAATAATTCTTGAAGTGATTTGAGTTTAGCTTGTTGTTGGAAAACTGTACATTCAGCGAAAAGTATTGTACACCACGCCACAAGAAAAAGTTCATTGGGAAGGCATTCTTGAAATTTTGTAGCTTCCGCTCTAGGATTTTCATGTATTGTATGTTTTGTTCAGAGAGTCCGATGAGAGAGTAAAAATGACAACAGATTGAAAGCCAGGGTAATTCACTTCTTGTTGGGAACCACATCAAGTCTCTGTACTGTGCATTTTTGAACTGCTGATACTTCCATCTGATTGCTCGTCGCTGTGATTTTACAAACGTACTTCGAGCTGTGCAGAACTACTTATACAGAAATGGTATGCTCACGCTACTTTTGTTGCAAATGGTTTTCGGAGTACGGCTAAAGAACTTGTGAGTGCTCCATAGAAGAGTACATAGGTATATGTTTAGGCCGAGTTTGATATGCATTGCTTTTAGCTATTTTTGGTCTTCCCTGTCACTAAAACAAATTCCTTTTTTTTTTTTGCATATAGCTTTAGCAACAAAAGCAAACAACTAAAAGTTAAGTGTTGGGATAATTACACACCCAGGTTTCTAAGAATAAGGTGAAGTTACACGTGCGTTTAATAGTTTTGACAAAAGCAGTTATGTCTGTTAACGAAACCTTGAGAGGGTTTGTGATAGCCATATAGGCGTGCAAATCTATGGTGATTGGTGGTGGGTATGGCGATTGGTGGAAGGCACAGATGGTGGTATGGACTTGGCAACGTGGAGATGATAGATTTTGAGCTAGGGTGTGCTAGTGGCAGGTAGAGGCTGACCTTGTGGTGGCGGACGTAACGGTGGATGGTCAGGTGTAGTTAATGGGAGGGATGGAGCAGGAAATGGCGGCGAAGGGTTTGTTAAGGGTGGTGGTTGGGGGGGTAGAGCGACGGTAGCATGGAGGTCATAGATGTTTTGTTAAGGCATGTTGGTGGATGATTGAGACTAGCAGTAAAGGTGGCGGACACAATGGTGGGTGGTCAGGTGTAGTTGCGGGGACGATAGTGGGAAGGACGGAGCAAGAAATAACCGTGGCAACGGGTTTGCTGGGTTGGTGGTGGTGGGGGATGTGGAAGTGGGGGCAGAGTATGGAGAAGGCGGCAGCGGTGGGCAGACAGAAGGTGGACCAAACCGCATATGTTCACTACAAGAAAAACAAGCTATGCCTACGGTATAGTACCGTAGGGATAGGTGCCTAGTACCGTAGGCATAGCCTATCCCTACGGTACTATACCGTAGCCATAAGTTGTGATGCCCTAGATCTATGTCTACGGTACATGGCACCTATCCCTACGGTTATGCCGTAGCTATATACCTATGCCGAATTTGTTTAAACCAACTTATAGCGACGGTCTTAGGGCATAGGCCTACGGTTAAACCGTAAAGATATGTTTAATTTTTGAAGCCTATGCCTACGGTTGGTACCGTAGGGAGATGTTTACCCCATAGGTACCCTAAGCTATACCTACGGTACATTCCGTAGTGTAAGGTTAAACTATGGCCTTTTTAAAAAAAACATTGAATCATATCCCTACAGTTTAAACCGTCGGAATTAATGTTCAAAAATGGTGGAACTCAAACCTAACCTACGGTTTACACCGTAGGTACATGTTCTCCCTTTTTTTTTCTCCATGCTGAATTTTTTTCTTGGCTAAATTTTGTTTCATCACAGTAACCTGCAAATGCAATTGAAGTATTATAAACTTGTTTTGCAATTGAAGTATCATAAGCATGCTTTGCAATTGCAGAAACAGTGCAATGCTTCTATAACAATAATCCTCTGCACCAATTTCCATTCAAAAGCGTCAATCTTACCACTTAATTTCAAAAGCCATCATAAGATCTTAATATCATAATCCTAATCTAGATACTATATACATCCACTCACATTAGTTGCGAACCAGAAATAACTCATGGGTACTAGTCCTCATTCGCATGGCTTGCATCTTGCTCCTCTCTATCATACCCATCCTACAAAATGCAACAAAGCATCATCAATGACTAAGTGGTTGCATCAATCACTGAGATCAGTGTGTGCTTCCAAAATGGACAATGCTGCAAAATGGACAATGCTGAGAACATTAGTGAATCAAAGTCTGAAAGTACGTCATTGAATTTTAGTTCTAGCTAGTTCAAGCATAGCTGGTCATGATTTTCATCTTAAAGTTCGTTTACCTTTTTATTTCTTCTATTTTCTAAACTCTGGTTATGGAACCTCCTCTAATTAGTATTCATTTACCTTTACCATCCAGTGACAAGATATCATAATCAACCCCAAATGAAATAATGTTGCAAGCAGTATGTGGAAGCTGTTCCGCAATCGAAGCCTAGTACCTCTGTTCTGAAATAAGAAGAACATTAAGTTGAGCCAGATAATGCACTTTAAGCCATTAGGCTACTAGAGGCATAAGCACACCTGCCTTTTAGCATAGGAATGCCCATGACAAGAGTGCTCGTAAAGTGGAGGGAGAGAAAAGGGTAATTGACCACTCTAGACAGCCACTTGAGCGGCAGGTTCTTGACCAAATGGCTACAAAAAGGCATATGATTTTCTGGAGCTTGTTAACTGCTATGAACTTGAAGTTCATGGCACAAGGGTTGGTGGTGGAGATAAAATGGAAGGAGAGCAGCAAAACTGCATAGAAGGCAACAATACCTTAGATGATTTGGCAAAGGTGGATTAAGAATTTTCGTGTCATCTACTTGTTTGGGTTTGATCAGTTAGATAAGATTTGATGAGTTAAAGTATTTTGAGGGGATGCACAACATACTTTTACCGGAGTTCTTTAGGTAGCAGTTAGAGTTTGTGTGTATACAGCACCGTTTCTGATCGTCGTAAGCAATCCCTCTTAACCAAGGGCATTATCTTGAACATTTGTGAATTTACCTAGATCTTGAATGAAAAAAATGATCTTGAATAAAGCAAGTTACCTAGAACCCAGGTAATTCGAGGTAGTTTGAGGGCATTACATGTCTATATATGTTCAGTGTGAAAGTGTCTGTCACTTATGTCTTTTTTGACTTGGATGAATTTGGTCACGGAGATAAGACATGAGAGCACCTGATCTAAGCTACATGTGATGGAGATAAGACATGAGAATGTTAGAAAGTCGAAGATGTAAACCTTTTGAGGATTATTGTAGCTAGAATGTACTACATTCTTTGGAGCTACATGTCACTAATGGTTGTGGGAGCTCTATGATGCTAAATATCCTCAAAAGACCATGGGAACTTGAGCTATCAGCCTCACGGCAAATTCGTTATATCTGAGTGAAAACTACAGTTCTTTGTCGACTCTCCCTCGGGACCAAACTGGAACATCTAGACATATATATGTTTTTGATGGCCTTGTGAGGCACACCAAGGCCACTGTAGTTGCTACAAGAGCTGGGTTGCTAGATGCAAAATATTTGGATCAGATGATCACTCGCTCTACTAAGTTAGAGAAAAGAGAGGCACTATGCACGCAGGAAGCTATTACTGGCTTCAAGGAACAATAGAATTCCTAGAGATTTTGCATTATGAGTCTTATTCAAAAGTAGAAGGTTCATGAATCCAATGCTTCATGTTGCATTAGTCCTATCCAATTCTTCATGTGGCAAAGCATACAAAGGAGATCAAGTTATATTAGATACTCCTTGCTCTGTACAGTAAGTTATCTCTATGGTATTACTAAATTCTTCCTTTTAGCTTCCCTTCATGCCTATTGAAGGCTATATTCCTTCTTCATCTTGACTACTCCTTGACTGCCACATTCTTGAAACTGTTATTACTATGCTTGATGTCTTTTTGTTTCAAAGTATAGAAAACATGAGTAGATCACACATCATAGAAGTTGTAATCTTTTGCAAAGCAGGTTTTAGGTCTTGGGAGAGAGTTAAGAGTATTGGGAGAGAGAGAAAAGGAGGGTACGTATTACAGCAAGGCATAAGGCTAAACTGTTTAAGGTTTCTTCTTTAATGTTCTTCCCCCTTATCCCACTCCCCTTTCTGAAACTGCTATAACAATAAACCCTCTTTGAACTAGCTCTTGAACAACAAATATTCCAAAATACCCAGTTGAACCCACAACTAGTACATTTATAACTTTAGGATTATAGTTTCTATTGGTGAATCAGGCATATTAAGATCTAGAACATTCAAGAAATAACGAGTTCATTTCACATATAAGAAATAACATTAAAACCTGTGCTTGAACCCTCTTCTTGTGTCGGTCAACCCTCAACTTATGAACCATAGGTTTCCGGCGATGAACGATCAATGTGTGAATCTTGGTCTTCAGCTCGTGGTGCATCAACCTTGGCCTATAACTATCAACATTGTCGTCTAGCCATGTGAAAAGAGTCACTGCATGTATGGCAAACATTAATTCAAGCACTAACTGATATGATTGCATCACGCATGTGCAGCTCATATACTAAAATTAGACATCGAATGAAAATGTATCTAATCAGTATAAGAGATCTGTGTTCTGATCAGTATTCATGTACATGTAAAAAATAGCAAGTGAATTAAAAGTACCTTTAATTGAGCCTAAATGGTTTGAAGTCCCACTTTCAACAGATCCTAAACACAACAATATACTTTTTTCTATCAACCGTTGCCATAAAAGAACCTAACATCATGATTGAATTTGGACTGAAAATGTCAAAGAGAAAAAAAATTAAACACAAACATATATTTAAGGAAATGGGCATCAACTTGTCTACTACAAGTCACACACAAGAAATAAAGAAAAACAAGGGTCAGGCCGTTGACCTAAGACTAATTATCGCTTGACCAGCTGCTGTTCTTGCCAATTCATGCCAGATTTCAACTGCTGGCCTCAAAATTACTAGAAGGCTTCTTGTCGTGTATAAATAGGGGAAATTTGTTTCTTGCCCATTCAGCCAGTACAACATTTTTTTAAGCAATACATCCCCACTATTTATCACACAAAAAGAAAATAATTGACATGATTTAAGTGCAGTCTGATTACAAAGTGGCATCTGTAGTAGATTGAAAATTATAGAGTTCTAAAGCAATTTGTGCTGAGATCATTTATGGGCAGAAAGAACACAAATCCAATAAACCTGCACGCTTCCTATTTGCATGGATAAAGGACTTCACCAAAACCACCTAAAAAAGAATGACGGGATAAACTTACTTAACAACGAAGACTTGAAATGAAACTTCGAAAGTCTACAAGACAAGATAAACTTTTGCCAAAAGCGATAACCATGTACACTCAATGGACATCATGAAAAGTTTGGACAAGCTTTTGCAATTCTAATAACTCATAAATACACAAAACATACCAAGCAACAAGAGATGCACCAGTATTATGACAATTCATCCAACAGGAAGGAGACACGATACTTGAGAACATCATCAATGAACATAAAGGGGAGGCAACCAAGAATTGTGAAGATGAAGCATATGATCCGGTAGACGTTCTTCCAGACTTTCAGGAGCGAAAATATTAGTTTGCCTTAACGACCGAGAACATAAAAGCAGTTATCCAGTTAGTAACCTTGAGCTTTTTTATATTAATTTATGTTTATACGTACATCCAGCTTATAATTTTCAACCTAAGTGAATCATAACCCAAATTCAAGTAGTTCACTTACATGGTCCTTAACATGCAATCTATAAGACTACCCCTAAGTTTACTCCGCCAAACAACAACTATAGTTATGAGTTTCATCTATTTGAACACAAAATCATCATATTGCTATCGGGACATTTTCAGTACTGGTACTCAGGCATCGTCCATGGCTGTAGATCGAACATTATCAGAAATGGTCAAACACCCAAACATAATGAGGAAGGCACAAGGTGAGGTGAGAAAGGCCTGTAATAGCAAAGGAAAACGATACTAAATATAGTAGTATCTCCAGTCTACAGCATATTTTAGACTCAAACTTTGTGATTGACTTAGCCAATCACAAGAACACGAACATATTTTAAGGGCAATCCTATGAACCGCACTCATAAATATATAAATTCTCTACCAAATAACCCTAGATTCATTGCTCCATACTCTAATTATCCCATACCATCAATAGTTTGTCTACCGAACAACTGAATCTAGGATTCAACTGTATAGTGTGAAACCGAAATGAAAAGAAAAGGGGGAATTGCTTCACCACAGTTGTGTTGCACCCAATTGAAAGTAGAAGAAGAGAGAAGAACATTGTGCCAAAGGGGTAGTGTGAGTGATCGACAAAAGAAGAGAGGAGAATGTCATACCTAGAAGTCTTCAAGTATTGTGCAGAGGCGTTGATTTGAGATGGGTTTTGTGCATATAATCAATTGCCAATTTTTGCCCGGGAGAACCCAATTGCAAATTTTCGCCCTCGAAATTCTCCCTCCAGATAGCCAACTCTATTCTAACGGTAAGCAACCGTTGGGTTTGCTCTTCCAATCGCCAATTTGCGTCTGTGATTGGAACCCACCTGATTGTCTACCCAATTCCCACGGTAAGGACTGTCGAGAGTGCCCTTCCAATTAGAAGCAGCACCAATGGCCACGGTGCAATATTAACCGTAGGCTTATAAGACTTGTACCTACGGCTCCTTTCTTACCATGGGCATGTTTGTCACCATAGAGCAGTTTTGGTGTAGTGGTTGTGTTAGAGAAGGGGAGAGAGGGGGGATAGGGGATCAAGAATATTTTGGAAATTAGGATTTTAAAACTTTACTGTCTATAAGGGTAGTTTTGGAATTCTAAAATACATACTGATCACTTCAGTAAAAAGTACATTATTTTTAACTGGTCAATAACGAATAGAGACAACTGATACATTTTCAAAATCGTTGGTCATCATCTTTTACCTTCTCAAATATTGTGTTTTTGACCGTAATTGTAACCTAATTTTAGGGACCTGAAAGTTCCTGGGTAGAGAGAGAGAGAGAGAGAAGGATGGAAACCCCAAAACAAGGGGGACAAAGGGACTCCATTAACACAAACCTCTATTTGGTCATGAAATCTAGGTGCGTGGACGGCTCTAGGAAGCAAATTGACACCCTATAATTTCGCGTGAGCCTAGTAAAGTGAGAGTACATTATTAGTGTGAGAACCACCCCTCACCGTCCTATATATATATATATATATATATATATATATATATATATATATATATATATACATACACTCTTCTCACAGCTCCCCACCCTCTTCACATGCTCACTTCTTCACAAGTGTATACTATACGCTTAAGTCTATATAGGGGAGGAAGAAACATACTGAGAGGGAGAGAGAGATGACTCAAATGGGACTCTCTTGGTGGCCAAGGTGCACTTCCACCACTTCGAGTGGTGGTGACGTTGGTGGCTCCACCAGCTCGGTGGCACAAAACAACTCGTCCTCTAGACCACCCCACCTTTGCTGCTTGTTTAAACTACTTACTAAACTCAAGAAACACGGTCGAATGCTGCGTGCCACGGGCCGGCATTCATCTTCAAGGCTCCAATGCCGGTACGATCCGCAGAGCTACTCCCTGAACTTCGACACAAGCGGCTGCGGAAGCTTGTTGGACGAAGATTACTACCGTTTTTATGCCTTCTCGTCTAGGTTTGTGGCAACCCCAAGAAATTCTTGTCCAAGACTTGTTTCCACTTCCCACTAGATACTTGGGGAAACTGCTTCAGAACATTGCAGTTTTTTTACCCTTTTTCTTCATGTTTTGTGTTATACCAAGGAAATCATCTTTCGAGGAGTCATCTTCTCCCCTCTTATGAAACAAAAAAGAACAATGAATCTTCAAGTTCATGGAGCTTTTTGCTTTCAATTTCGCCAACAGATTTCTAGTCTTTCTGCTCTTTTTTCATTAATTTTTTTTAAGGTCATCTTGGTACAGCGAAAGGTAACATTATTAGTAGGTGCAATGTAGGTACATATAACTTTGGTAGATCCAACAGTGGTCTCACAATGGTTCCACCATTATTCTGAGCGTGAGTTGTGAAGTCGGTCTTTGCTGAATCTGGGTTGCCATGAATGATGGAACCATTATGAGATGAGTGATTATCACTAACTGGTGCAGTGATCTGGCCGTGGAGGCACTGACTAGCACACTAATAACTCAAACAACTTCAAAGGAAGCAGGTTTAGAGTACACAGAGTTATTTAAAGAGGGGGATCCTTTTGCCTCTCTGGATGTAGTTTTAGAATAATGACCTCGCTCCCTCACCCTAGGGGGCTAAGTTCTCAACCTTAGCCCATGGGGTTCCTCTCAAAGAATGGCTTATTGTCGGATATCCCACAGTGCCCTCCCTACCTTTCTCATTATTATATTTGGGTTAAATACAAGTACGTATTTTCAAACTACATGGAAATATTACCTAAGGACTAATTGCTTTAATGGCACGTTAGCGTGAAATGTTCTAAGTTACTATTAGTAAGTACTTCCGTCTAAAATGATTACTTTGGAGACAAACTGTTGGGGGCAGAATTGTCGGCCAAAGTTTGGTTTTTTTCTGCTCACTTTTTCTACTTTTCACTTCTTCTTCTTCAGCCCACCTACCTCCTCCGCGTCACACCCCAATCCCCACCGATCACCAATCCGAGAAGACGCCTCTCCCCCCCCCCCCCCCCCAACCAAATCCAACACTGCAACATGCACCGCCCCCTATCCTACCACTGCCACATGCATGCGCAAAATACATGCAGTCATACACCTACCCTTTGCCCCTTCCCCACACCTCACCCTCATTGCCCCTGCGCCCCCCCCCCCCCCCCCAGCCCACCCCCTACGGACAAAGCACACAACTTCTGTGTGAATGTGTGTTTTCTATGTTAATGCATGCATGTGTGTGCTTTGTGATTAATATCACTCTCGACCATAAGAGATGAGATGGAAAGAAAATAGATTGATTCAGAAAGCTAAATTTTCTAATCCTTTTCTGAGTGTGTTTCGTGTGTGTTTTGTTCGTAAGAGTGAGTGTGTATGGGTGGGGGTGGGTGGGTGGAGGGTTAAGCAGTACTAGAATGGAAGGGTCGTAGATGTTTGGGGGCGCGGATTTGGTGGGCACCATGTTTTGATCTGAGGGTGTGTATCTGTATCTATGTGTTTATATGTGTTTGTTTTGCTCTTGATGATTTTGTCTCCCAAGTTAGAAATTTGGACAAAAAACTGTACTAATAACAAATTAGGATCCAGATTACAACAGCTACTAACATGTAAAAATTGAAAAAATGGATCCTCATATGAGTTACTACAGCTGAACAGAGACCCACATTCTGCAGATGACAGGCTACCCAGGTTGTGAAAGGGAACAAAACAACATGTTGCGGTAGAATGTAGCACCAAAGGCCACATTTTGTATTACATTTCTTATACAGAAGCTTTACATGAGGAGGTTTCCCAAAATGATCCTATATTTGCTAATTAAGCACTCAAATGCATCACGCCTACAAAATTGGAACGCATAGGCGAAGGGCCTGAAACTCTAGCATGAAAAACTCGATTCCCAAATCAAGGCACTGCCGACTTCCATGTCTAGGCTATGATTCATGGTCGTTCACACGGTGATCAGATACAGTTCCTTCTGATGATACTTCCCCTCCATCCCCACAATCAGGCCGAGTAGGATCCGACTGTGTCTTGCTGGAATCCCCGCTTTCAGACTGCTCTGGTTTCTCCTCTGTATACGGACCCCACAGACCAGGAGGTGAGATCTGCTTACCCTTCTGTTTCCCATATGCGTCATTAGAGTCCGGCAGTCTTCCAAGATCATCAGATTCAGGTGGAGGAAGCTTGCTTTCAAGCAAGCATGGATTTTTTGCACCAGGAACTTGCCTAGGTGCGACACAGGATTCTACCAATTGAAGCACTTCAGGAGAGGGGGACAATTTAGTGCACATTGTCTCCTGGGGTTTTGAATGCACATATGAGGACGACAGATCCTTCAGATTCAGATTTAGGGGAGGTAAAGGAGTATTATGGTCGGGTTCAATCCAAGGGGGACCTGAAGTTCCAGCCTTTGATTGTGAAATTGGAGGAAATAGCGGGGCTGATGGGCCCGAAGTTGAAGCAACATTGCCACCATGAATGCTGCTTTGTAAGCTATGGCTGATTCCTGCAATGAATGGTGGGAACTGCTGGAGTGTATGCGATCTCCGCTTCTTCTTCTTCTTCTTCAAACTTCGTCGAGGATCCTTGGGTTGGGAAGGAGGTAGGCCAGGAGCGACAAATGGAGGAATGGTGGGGTTCTCATCCCCATATAGCAAGCGAACAGATTGTGCTATTGCAGAGACAGTTGACGGCAGTTCAGGATCTGGGGGTCTAGAAGGAATATCTACTGCTTCCCGTAGCCAATGAGGCAGCTTGGTTTTTGAAGAACTAGCACCATTAATTTCATCACTCCCCCTCGCTTGAGAAATATCCTTACCTTTATAAGAATCAGCCAGCAAAGCAGTACTTGTAGATTCACCACTACCAAGATTATTATGTGACTCGCGCAATAAATGTAAGGATTTATCAAGAAAACTTGACAATTTCCAATTTGTATTACCGACCTGTTCATCCTCCTTTTGTTGTAAACCAAAGCTGCTAGAGCAATTCAAACCGGTAGAAACCAAATTACTGGTTCCAAAAGAATTTAGCAGAAAAGGGTGCTCCAAATTTATGTTTGAGGAAGTCCCTGGTTTATCGAAGGGCCCACTAGAAGAGCTTCCAGAAATATTTGTCCGCAACATTTCAGGGTTCCAAGTTGGAATAGGTACGAACTGCTCACTGTGCAAACCATGTTGGTCAGAAGGTTCAAAATGTGGCAAGCTGGATGGCAGATCGCCAAAGCCCAATTTCATGTCCGTCAAGTGGGAATGGAATTTGGGTGGCCCAGAAAACCTACTTCCATGTAATGCTCGTGTCATCATTCCATCAGAGATGTCTGCAAATAAGGAAGATTTGACAGACTTAGCAGGCTTGAATGTATTTTGCACCGGAGCTACCCCTTCCAAGATCTTATGTTGTTCCTCCTCCCACCTCCCTGACAAATCTTCTGTAGTTCTGAATTTGGAGAATTTTAATCTTGGATCTCGAAGCATGGCGTCCCAATTGCCCCTTCCATGTCTCCGAACCCCAACCCAGAGAAAATCAAGTTCATCTTCAGACCAGATATCCTTCATTGGTTTCTTTTTCTGGAGGTTACTGGATCCAGACCCTGTTCGCAGCATTATGTTCTCAAGAACTTTCCTGTGGTTTTCGGGTAATGACGAAAACGTGGGTGGCATATGACCCAGCCCCAACATGGGCGGCACCTCCTGCTCGCGGTGATAATATCTGAGAATATCTTCTTGTGGGAACGTAAAATTGGGCAACAATGGCATTGTGGGAAAGTTTTTGATAGACTCGTTTAAATCTCCAACTCTCGACCCCAAGGACAAGCTGGGGAAAAAGTTAGGGTGGGGATGGGGAACACTTCTAGATGGAAATGGGAATTTGGGCAACATGCTCTCATCAAAAGGCAACTTGGGCAATGCCATCTTTCCTTGAAATTCGGAGACTGTATCACTAGTGTTTTCGAGACGATCAGAAACTTTTTGGCGTGGGACAGCCAGAGGTTGCTGCAAGTTAATTAAAAGATTACAATAATGCACACTTCACAAAACACAGGCTCATATTTATGTAAGAAGAACGAGGGAGGGAGAGAGAGAGAGAGAGAGAGAGAGAGAGAGAGAGAGTACCTGACTGAACGGAAGATAACTCTCAGGTATCCCATTCTTACTCGCCTGTTGCAAAGTATCTGACGACGCATCTGGTCCTTTAAACTTGTCTGAGGCAGTCTCATGACAAATAAAATCTGTATCATTTGAGGTTCCAGAGCGAGGAGCTAGGTGAAATGGGAACTCTGGTCCCATTTGCCTGCTTTGTCTGTTGTGTGATCTTGAATTGTTCCTTTGTGATGACTCTACTTGGTTAGCATTGGGAGCACAAAGTCCCAGGACAGGCAACAAGTTGCTGCCTGCCCCTGAGTTTGTATAGCCTGTACCTTGTAAATGGTGACTAGGTGGGAGAAAGTCAGGGGAATGATGGCCAAAAGATTTAAGAGGAAGATTGTGTTTTAATTTCTTGCTCAACCTTGCGGTTGAGTCAGTCCTGCTCTTTTGTGCATCTAAAGCTTGACCATGTCTGCTATCTTCCAAGTCAACTTTTAGAGCCTTGTCTCCAACAGGCTGGTCTGGTCTAGTCATCTGATTTCCACTTTGAGAATTGGACGGAGGAGGTAGATGAAAGGGTTCAAGTCCACGTGATCCCTCACCAAGATCAGGTGCTTCGACTGCATTTCTCCGAGCAAGACGTTCTTTTTGTCTGGCACGAAGCTTAGCACTGTCAAACAAAACACCGGTAGGTAATTACATTCTACACCATTTAAAGTCCCAAAAGCTTTAGAAAGAAAATCATACTCGACTTCTTCACTAGAAGATCATGCTAGACTCCGTTCTTAAGTGCACATATCCAATTAATCACACAAATAAGACATAACAGATTTCCTGTAGTTTTGAATTCTGATAAATTTCCAACCTACCAAAAGATCCCCAATTCCGACGCACAATTATTTGCTACAAGATAAATCAGAAAATTTAGTTCTAAATAAGTTTAGCCAAATTAGTGATGTCTGCAGAAACAGAATATTGTATTTAAAGGATTACTGCCAGCAGTAAATTCATATTGATGATTTTTACCATTACAAGGAACCAGTCGTAAATCTCAAAGGCGACTACAGGATAAGATACTTCCAAAGAAGAGTAAACTCACAACTTTGCTTTAAGAGCTCGTCCTGCCTGTGTGTACTCCCTCTCTGGTTCTGGCTCTGGCTCCTCTTCAACACCACTCTGCTCATAAAGTTGCACAATTGTTATAACTAGGTTAGTATCAGTTCAAACCATATGCAAATCACTTATGTCCATATGACTTTTGTTAACCCTACAGTTCTTTAACATAGGATTATATTTCATTTTGATGATTATGTTGTCTAACATGCATCGAGTTCATGAAGCAATAGGTACAATCATGCAAATGGACAATTAGACGAGCAAATCAATCAAAGACAATCAACGGAACGCATCAAAGATGGAATACTTCGATTGAATTTTTGAATGCTTTTATTCATCAATTGCATTCAAACCCCTCTTATCTTGCATATACTCAAAACTCAAAGCTATTATTCAATCTCTCTTAGTTTTCATTGTTTTTTCATCCAATTCAAGAGAGCATTTATGGTGATCTTACATTTGAGAGGTATAAACTTTCATAAATCATCATACATTCATCTATCTTGTTCTAGAGCTTAAACTTGTACTCATCTAGTGAATCTTTGTACACAATACTTCATCTAAAGTTTCTTGTATCAAAGCTTGGAGTTGTCAAGCTTTAGAGCTTTGGGATTGTCAAGGCTTGTTCTTGATGTGGGTATAGCATTAAGGGATTATAAGAGGTTCGATCTTGACCCGTAAGAAAGATCATTATAGTGGATTCTAGGGCCTTTCGGTAATTCGAGCCGAACCATCTAAATCTCAAGCGTCAAGTATCTCTAAACCTTTCTCTCTTTACATTATTGCCTTCCACTTGTGTTGAGATTGGTTAGCTTGCTTATTTGAGATATTGTCTTTGAGGGTTTGTGTTTGA
Source organism: Escallonia herrerae (assembly GCA_033070095.1). Taxonomy (NCBI): domain Eukaryota; kingdom Viridiplantae; phylum Streptophyta; class Magnoliopsida; order Escalloniales; family Escalloniaceae; genus Escallonia; species Escallonia herrerae. Next base: position 252,495 of record JAVXUP010001167.1, on the reverse strand, counting down.
GCTAAGTGTTCATCATAGTTTTTCAAAGTTGTTGTGATTACTTGTTAATCTTTTAAAGTAGTCTTAAAACCCTATTCACCCCCCCTATAGGGTTATTTTATTGGTTTCAACTTTAACACAATCTTTAAGAATCTCAACCCCTCAACTAACATAACAGATCATATATATGCTGAGTGCGGATCGTCATGTACAAAGATTACTTATCTAACACTTAAAAGGTTACACATAACAAGGATACCAGCGTATTACTATTTTGGTTTCTTCAAATAATTGTTTGCAATTTTGGAGATTCACAAACCTCTTAACTCACCAATAATGCAGTATTTGATGTTAAAACCTATAAAGTCTCGGGCATATCATAACTCAGAGTGCAGGCATTAGGCACGATCCTAAATTTATCCATTTTTATAACAGAACAATAATCCCATAAGATGCTCAAGCGAGGAGATGTTACAAGCATCCGTCTGCAGGTGCAGGGAGGCCAATGGAGGAAGCTTAACATCATGTTTTCCAATAAGTTAGTCTCTCGAGGCTTCCCGTTCCGACCCTGAACAACCTTTTCATATAAAAGCCAGCCAAGCCCTGGCATTTGTGGTAAGTTCGGGAGAAAATTAGAGTGGGTCGACGAAGGGCATTAGAAGAGCTCTAACATGCGTTTTAAAAGGCACCGAGATTTGACTCTGACTATATCCGGACACAACTCTTGTTCCTAAGATAAAAAGGCCTATAGACAAAGGCACAGAGTTACATATCCTGGGAAATACTACAAGATACAATACAAAACACACAAGGGGTACCTCAGTCTTTTCACTAGGCTGTGGAGCATATGCTTCCCTGTAAGACACAGCTTTCCTAAAGCGTTTCCCTCGACCAAGAGCTGCTTCCTCCTCATTTTGATATTTCTCCCACCTGGAAACAAAAAATACATATGGAATAATGTAAGAGAAAGATCACATTATAGATAAACAGAGTCCTGCACATCTAATATGAAGCAATAATAGATTTTATTGCTCTATAAATGAGCAAAGATCGGTTCATCATAAAGGTGATCTTACAGCAACTACAACAGTTAAGTGATCTTCTTTGTTCTAAATTCGGCTCTCTACTAACTACTGGTGGTTCACATGTACACACATCGATAATGTATAGGTCGTGAGTTTTTTATGTTTTTCTGAGTATTAGTAGGACTAGTTTAACCTGACCGAAGGAAAGAGCAATAGAGCCAAATTATAGAAGAAAGAGAAGGGAAAATTGCTCAACTGATGCACAACCAGTTGACACATATTCCAAAGTCTGTGTTACATGGACTCAGCCAAATGTCCGAGTCAGATAAGTGTCCAAGTGCCGGATTTGTCTAATTTTCAAAACCCAAGACACGGGAACACAGCAAAATATTCCTATCTATTGTTATTTTTTAGTTATTCCTGAGTTAACATGGTGGTTTATGTGACATACATTGTTTTAATATAAAACCAATATCATCTCAAAGCAATAACGAATTAAAAAAAAAACACTATAAGATAGCGTTCTTAGTGGCATATCCTATAACATGTGTTGGACATATATCCCATACAAATGTCCAAGTGTCGAGTGTCCAACATGGATACTTCACGCATTTTGAAGAGTCCATGTAACATAGTCCAAAGCTACGGAGGATTCACCAAAGAGGGTGTTCCTAATTGATGTTCGAAGTGCAAAACGTAGATCTTAAAAAATGTATCTTTGAAAAAGCTGTAAATAGAATGAGATAAATTGCCAGCTTACAACCAAGAGAAATATATTCTGTGTTGAAAGTTTCGGATTCTGAAGTAAAGGTGGTATGAAGTAAAGGTGGTACATGACAGTACAGCGATTCGCTCGAATTATCAAGATTAACTGCAGAAAGTAACTCCATACCTCACTCGCAGAAGTCTGTCCCATTCATTCTCTTCAGCACCACTAACCAAATTGTCCTCTTTCTTTTCAGGATTTTCCACAGGAGTATCAGCCACCACATGATCCAAATCGTTTAGACCATTTTCTTCTGTTGGTTCATCGTTCCATTCCAAGGACTGATGAAAAGAGGAGGTAATAAGTTAAACCCGAACAACAATCAATAGAATACTAAAGCCTAATGCTCACCACATTTAACTAGCAAATAGCTTCATGTAAAATCCAGCAACATTTGAAGAGAAAAAAGGCGTGTCATCAGATATAGTTTTGCAAAAACAAAATCTTTTAAGTATGAGTCTTTTAAGTATGAGGGGGCTGACATCTAAACTGGTCCCTGCATTAACATACTTGCAGACTATCCGGCTTTCAAGTCCAAAATTTAACGAAGATGAGCATTATATTCAGAGGTTGGCTCGCTCCCTCTGCGTAGTACCTCGCTCAGAGCGCCTTCATTAATATGAAAAAAGTGACTTCTAATCTGAATCACATTATATCCCTTTCTTACACAGATAATAAGGTAAACTTTCCCTCCCTCCCTCTCACTAGCAAATGCGTGCAGGACTTCAATCTGCTGTACAAACTGAGTATGGAGTGCCTTCACTAAATTGAAAAAATTGATTCATGAACTCTGAATCACATAGTTTAAAACTTTTTACAGAAAATGTCTGCACATGGTCCCATATTTTGCTTGGGTGGCAAGCTCCCATTGTTTGGCCCCAAAGGATAACGTGTTGGGGCCGCAGCATGCAAGATTTTCTCCTAAAGGCCATTCGAAAGGCTTTCTCCAAACCTGAACTTCCAGCCAGCCAAATGACTTTAGGAGAGATGATGCTTAGTGAATACGTACTATTTTCAAAAGTAAGTTCAGAAAGATATATGCATATATGGCTTTTCGCAAAAAGGGAGTAAAAGGTTTAGTGTTCAAGCATTAACAAGACAGCCTAACAAAATATGATTGCACATACAAAGAGAATAGGTATGCTATACCTTTACGGAGCCAAGCATATCATTCTCAGAATCCACTTCAGCATTATCAGGTGAAGACTGCAGGTTTGAACGGTCAAGCAATTTCAAAATAGCGTCTTCATCCCACACAATCTTGTTGCTGCCATCAGTACATTTATCCTGGTACACGTCACCCAGTCCACCGGCCCTTCTCTTGTGCTTGTGTTCTATATCTGCAACTGGTTCATCATTGTTATGGCTTTGACCTGCATCTTTCTCACCTAAGCTAGAAGAATCATTGAAAAGCTCTTCAGTTCCCCATCGTAAGATATCTTCAACCTCCTTTTGAGATCCAGACTTGTTGACGAAAAGCTGATCAAGCATCAATTTCCTCTTTGCAAGCTGCAAGATGCGTTCTTCAACACTAGCACGGACAACAAGCCTGTACACCAAAAGTCTGTTAGATTGTCCAATTCGATGTGCCCGATTCATTGCTTGGATATCCGCATGGGGGTTGAAGTCTGAATCATAGATTATTACTGTGTCAGCAGTAGCCAAATTGATACCAAGGCCACAAGACCGAGTTGACAACAGGAAGACAAACCGACTTTTGTCTTGGTTAAAACGTGCAATTGCTGCTTGACGATCAGCCACAGAGACAGAACCATCCACTCTTTCAAAAGTTTTGTGCCCAAATTCAACATTTAAATAATCCTCAAGGATATCCAGAAGTTTTGTCATCTGTGAAAATATGAGGACTCTATGACCTTCCTTATGTAACACCTTGAGCATAGAATGCAGCAATGTCAGCTTAGCTGAAGCTTTTATGCGCATTTCGTGAAGAAATTCCACTGATCCAGATTCTGGCTCAGTGCCCTGTATGAGGTAAGGATGGTTGCAAACCTTCCTTAACTGCATTACTATGTTCAGCATTGACTGCTGTGCGACCCCTTTTCCTATGTTGCGCAAAATCTGATAGTTTTTTGTTAACATTGCACGGTAATATTCAGCTTGAATGGATGACAACTCAACAGGAACCATCCGTTCAGTCTTAGGGGGTATATTCTGCATGGCATCTTTTTTAAGCCTCCGAAGCATATGTGGTGCAACAAGCTTCTTCAGTTCATCCACCTTTTCTGCAGTTGTAAGATCATTAAATTTCTCTTCAAACGAGGAAAGAGAAGGGAATGAAGCCGGTTGCAAAAAATTTAGCAAATTATACATCTCGCCAATGTTGTTCTGGAGCGGAGTACCAGTCAACAATAGACGATGCTGGAAAGAAAACGAATTGAGCATGCTGAAAAGCTTACTACTCGAGTTCTTCAGACGATGTCCCTCATCAACCACAAGAACTTCCCAAGGGACTCCACGTAAATGAGAGGAATCAGCAAGAATCATTTCGTACGTTGTTAAAATAACATTGAATTTATAAGAAGCCGTTTTCTTATTAAACTCGTTAGGATCACTGGCATGCCATTCATATTGACGTATTGTTGCTCTTGCCTTTGCACAACCATGATACTCCACAACATTAAGGTTAGGAGCCCATAATGCAAATTCAGCCATCCAGTTAGGCATTGTGGAAAGAGGAACCAAAACTAAGCACGGCAATCTAGCTTTGAACTCAAAATATAATGAAGATAGGAAAGCGCAGGCAGATATCGTTTTCCCAAGCCCCATCTCATCAGCAAGTATCACATTCTTAGATCTATGCCAGCATTTACGCAGCCAATTCAATGCTTCCAACTGATGTGGGAACAGTGAACCTCCTCCCAGCTCTTTAGGCTGCTCAGTGAGATTAACTATCTCCCTTGGTTGAAAATCCCCCTTTCGCCTATGTCTATCATCCTTACTAGCATCTTTTTCCAATGTCAGGCGTTCAAATTGACTAAATGAATCAATCAGATGGGATGCTTTTGCAATTACAGGTTCTTCTACTCTTTCCCAAGTGCATTCATCATAAGGAAGACCGGTCCATTTTACAAAAGCGACATTTGAACCATCTGTGGAGGAATGAAGGGCAATCACCCGCTGAGGCAGCTTCCACTGTTCCTCACAAATATTGATCAGAGCCATTCCATACTTTGCCTTGTAGTTGTCCAGTTTTCTCTTTGCCAGAACTTTTAGCTGGGATTCAGAAACCCAACTGTTGTGAATATGAGATTTTCCAACCCACTTAACTAAGAACTCATACGAGACTGGCACTGCATTTGATGATACTGACTCAGCCAAGATGGATTCCTTATCTATGTGAAGACAGTCGTTTGTTTTAATCTCTACATCAATCTCCCTTGTGTCTGCAATTTCTTGTGAGATAAGTGTTTCACAACTTTTCGAAGCTTCACTATGGTCAAGTTTTCTCAAACAAACATCAGTCTTCTCACCAGTCGAGATCTGCTCAACTGCATTCTCCAAGTCTTCTGTTACCAGAGCAGAAATTCCTGGACTTAGACCATTTGGGGCAGAAACCATGAATGTCTCTCCTCATCGAACCCATGGCATTCCCTTTGCTACATTCTTTGGTGAGAGATCTTCTGTAAACAGCTATCGTATCTGCTTTCACCTCATTTCTAGTGCACTTCGCACCATTAGAATTGTTCACAATATTCTGAGCAATGTCGATAAGATTTTCGGCACCTTCCCCATCAGAAGTCGTACCGCCCTGGGGATTTTCTTCAAATTGTTGATTTTGGTTGTCTGGAACCACTAAATCCTCTGAAGGTAGATCAATTATGGGCTTCACTGAGGTGTGACGTGAATAGTTCGTCTCATTACCTTGAACTCGACACCCCAAAACCCGATCAACCTGTACCTTACACAGAGGAAATGATTAGAAAAGAACGTAAATTTCGTATTTAGATTAAAGGGTATGATTCTTGAGAGGCTCACTCAAATATCTAATTATTTACCTGTTGAACTTCACCAGAATCGACATTTAGGCTCTCAACAGAACCTTTCCCTGCTCCATGTAGCTGTGATTGACGTATTGCTTCCTCAGCAAGAGTCTGCATTAGAACAAAACTTATATGCATGAAAAATGGTAACCATAAAAAGAGTTATTATATGACGGGAAAAAAAAATAGATAGGAATAACCAGACATAAAAAGAGTTGTTATATGCAGACAGCTATCTATGTAAGAAAAAAATGCACCAAATTAAACCTAAAAGCGGCTTTATAGATCCTCATAAATGTTGTCTTATCAGAATACATTTACGGCTTTAATTATGGCTTTCACAAAGAATGACCAGACATCGTGGGAAAAGAAAAGGATATAAAAACACAAAGAAATGACATGGTTTGAACTTGCAGTCATGGCACATCTAAGCAGCGGATTTGCAATAAGATCCCACCCTGACTGCCTCTAGGAGGCACGTGGAAAGGGAATAATTTACGCCACTTATGTAATCCATTGCCTGAACAAACAAAAAGAGAAAGAAGAAGATAACAAGCAAAAGAGGAAAATTGGCATTTCCAAAGTTGGAGGATTTGGCATGGTTGGTAGAACTAGCATGGTTTCTGAGCTGCTGAGTTGGTTTCTCGTATTCTACAAAGCTGGCCTTCCAGTTGGGTGTGCCCTCAGCACAGGTCTACTCCGTAAAGAAATTTAGAGAATTTAGAAGCCCTAAGTACCGTATCATTTGGTATTGCACTTCTCTTTCGATCCTTTCCAAACTAAGCTTGGAGTACTAGTTATACTTTTATAAGGGTTTTGAAAAATATTCTAAAGGGGCACCTGAAAAGATGCAATCAAACTTTAAACACAAAACAATATGATCTCAGGCTAGGTAAGTAACTGATTAACCAATTTATATTTTCAAGCTTACCAAATTTATAGAGTAACCAAGCTGACACTCGTCATTACTGTTCTGTAAAATAATAGTTCTAACAATAAACCAACCCTACACCCCTGAAATTTATGGTTATTGCATGCATTACCAAACTTTAATAATGCCGCTCGGATTGCAATGTCACATATTTATCCGGCAAGAATTCATGTAAACGTTAAAAAACCAACGTCAAGGGTTATACTTTTGTTTAAAACTTCAAAAAATATGCGTTCAAAAACATCAAATCAATATATATGTTCTTGGAAAAAAGGTAAACAGAAAGAGTTACAATCATCAGTAAAACCATTGAGGGACAAATCCCTTCTACCAATCACAACCTAAACAAAGTCAACAAGAAAGAGAGAGCAAATCAAACAAAGTTCTAAAAGGAAACGAACTCAACATAAGCGGAATAGCCCAAGTATAAGTTGACCCAACTCGAAGAAATGAAAACTTTTGGGCAGAACCAAGTTTCTACCATGGTCGATAAAGGTTACTTCCATTACATAATAATAATCATTAGGTTCTGAACAAATAAATGACTATTTTACTGAAACAATTAATTCCTATGCTTGTTAGTTATTAGGTAGGAAATCAAGGAATATTATGAGATAAACACGAAAAATATAAGGTTTTAAATAGTTTCAGTATGCCACCTTTGAGAGAATTTTGGCTAGGTACAACAACAAAAAAGTGAGAATTTGACTCTCCTTTTTTCAAATACAACATTTTTTTAGTAGTTTTATATATCATGTTTTACTAGTGAAAGTCTTAAAGATATTGGTTGGGAACAACATCAATAAATTTGGCTATGTTTTTCAGTTTTGTAAAGATAGTACACAAAGATACATAAGATGATAGTAGTGGTATGATACTACTGCAACTAATAATGTGACAATTGTTCTTAACCACACGCTTTCTTATCTGCCTTCTCTCTGAACTTTCTCTCAACAAAAGAAACAAAGTGGGCTGCCACTCCACCGCCTCACCGCTGATCGCCCACACGTGCTGGTTCATGGGGCGGCCCAAGTAGCTTAGCCAATGTACTCCTTCTCCCTTACCATCATTGTCGCTGTCTTGACGGTTCTCGCTGAGCCTTCAGGGACAACCATCATGCTGTTTTCCTGCTGGTATGAAGCCACGGCGAACCAATGGAACTTCAAATCCATGACCAATTAATGGTGCAGATACTCCGACATATAGACCAGCAACACCAACTCTGAAAATTTCAGAGGGCTCTAGCACGAAACTTACCAGATCTGCCCTTGGTTTGTCTTGGGAGTGGATGTGGACGGAGATGGAGTCTCTTTGGGCCTTCATCTGGATCTCATTGCCAGCCACAGCTACCCTTACCAAGATCCAGTTTAAGATTATCCTCTATTTCAAGACGCTAGACTGGTGAGTAAGCCCTCATTCAATTATCTTTTAGCTTTTCCCTGTTCTTTTACTGCTGATGTTCCTGGTTTGTTTCTATATTTGGCTTTGTTGGAGTTTTCCTTGGTTAATCTTTGGTACACTGTTTTCAGAACTAGATCTTATAATTCCAAGAGCGTTTCTTGTCATTGGCCGTCCTCTTGCCTTGGCTAGCCTCAGTGCTAGATCTCCTATTTGTTGGGTAATTTGTTTGGGACTATCTGCTAGTGTCATTTGGAGGGGTGGTACTTAGCTGTTTGGGTTTCTCTATCTTAGCTTGCGATTGGGAGCATTTACTTAGGTTGTGATTCTCTCTTAGTTTGTCAGATAGGGAAGGGTGTCCACTCACATCAAGCTCTTGTTTGGCATTTCCGCTTTGTCATCTAAATGCTTCTTGGTATCATTTACATCTAAGAGATTTCTTTGGTCATCTACCTACGTAGCAGATGCCTAATTTGGAGCGCTGTAGCCAAAGTCTCACATGAGAGGGCTCTTGTGTTCCTATAATCACAAGCTTTGCATGTCCTCATTGCTTGTTCTTGGGGAGTGGATATTTAGAAGCTGAAATTTGGATGTAAGCGGGATTCAGCATGCAATTTGTGTCGTCACATACTGCTGATCTGACAAAAGTTTCTTTATATATCTTGAATTTGTTGCAATAGTAAGGAGAAAAGAAAGGATCATAATTAGGTCCTTGCTGTTATGGGATAATCTCATTTATTTCCATCAAGATGAGTTATTTTGGTGTTATACTCGTGTAAGTTAGTGATAGACCAAACAACCGGGACAGCTTTAAAACCTTTAAGTTGATTTTCAATAGGTGATAGGAAAGTGATTGAAATCCTATGTTGCAGCATATGTTCTGTCCTAAGGATGCTCTGTTTCCACTATTAACCAAAAAAATGTTGCAGCAATGAGATACATATAAATCTAATTAAAAAAGGCATGCACTAGAGGTCTGAAGCCACCTTGCAATGCAAAAGTGACTGCTCACCAGTCTCTTACACTTCTTTGCACATGTACCACCTTTTAGGTGGCACGTGCTTGCAAATACTCAGTAGTCAAAAAAGGTCCACAAGAAGCAATCCCTATAACATTTAATGTCCATTATGGCATGGCAATATTTAAACTGGTTGGTCTGACGTCCACTATGGCATTATTTCATACTGGGTGCTATATCGTTTCACATTTGATGCTTTGGTTATTGAGTGTCCTTCTATAACGAAAACAATCAAATATCACCAGAAAACGGAAAAATTAACGGGTCTCAGTTTCAACACATCTAAAATCAATATCACTATAAGAATCCATGGAATTTATCCAAAAAGAAAGTATTCCAAGACAAAGATGCTGCAAAATATATCTTTAATCGGAAGACCGTGAGATATGAGATGATTTAATGCCAACAAGATACCTAGATGTTCAAGGCCATCCCAGACAAAATGTACAGCTCAATTTTTTGACAATATGTAATTCATGCATATGCCACCGCCACCGCCTCTCTCTCTTTCACACGCTACACTTTCACCACCTCTCTCTTCAAGATAGTCGAGAAAAAATTTTCAAATGATCTAATCCTAAGAATATGCCTACCCATTGAGGCTCCCTCTCCCCTCTCTCTCTCCCTCCCTCCCTCTCCCCCTCTAACCCACCCTCCCCTCCCACGCTCCCCCTAAAACATCTCCATGCGTCAAGCATCTAGCCCCTAAGATATCTTATATCCAAGCAAGCTACATCCGAACATTGCATTGTCTCAAGTTATAAGAAGGCATGATTTGCCTATCTTAAGTGCATTAATAACAACACTAGAGTCCCACGAATTGTTACAAAAGGTCATATATAGTGAACTTTAGATGTTTGATCTCTAATAAGCACCAATAAATGGATAAGTAAGGGGAAAGCGACTAACCTCGTCCTTGGGCTGGATATCTACAACCTTCGTTTCAACATCAATTTTGGACAGAGATAGAGAAGATGCATGTAAAACTGTCTTTCCTTTTCGGTGAGGTCTACTTGTTCCTGGGCGTGCAGACCTAGATTTGGAACTCTTCCGAGGAGTATCTCCACTAATTTTACCTTTTTCAGCCCTAGGCTTCTTTTGGCCGTCACCAGAGCGAACCTTGTGCTTTCTTTTTCTTGATCTCTGAATGGCAGCATCCAGCGTATGTACAAGTTTCTTTGGAGATGCATTAATGCAAGGGGAGTCAGCTTTCCTCTCAGAAGTTTCTTCATTAGTCTGCAAATCTGTAAGCCTAGATACAGACAAGGCTTCCTTGGCGGGTGAGTCCGACATTATTTCCTCTGCTGTATCAGCCAGAGATGACTCAGGTTTCTTCTCATTATCAATATTCCCAGATGATGATTTAACCTTTACGGAACCATCACAGAATGGATGACTTGGCTTCACACTACGAGAGTCATTTTTGCGAGCAGAATGTGGCTTCTTTTCAACATACTGGATTCGACGAGATAAGGAAGATTTTCCTTTGCTCAATGATCTTTTCTTTCCAATAAGAGAACTCTCAAAAATCTGAGATACCTTGTCCGTGCCTGCTGCTTCAGGTCTAGTTTGGGATGTTCCAACGGTAAACTTTATTCTGGCTCGCTTTGGTATGGGATCCAGATTGTTCATGGCCCCAAGCGAATTATTTTTCAGGCAGCAGTTTGGACATTGCCACTTGCCCATTGGAATACGCTAGAGATGATAAATGAAATGTAAAATAAAAGAACATAAACAGAAACAAAACATTAATTAGCAAGAACATTAACATGTATTAAAAAAACTAAAACAAGCAGGAAAACATAATCATTAATAATACAACTAAAGGAGCTAAACCTTCAGAGGAGGATCCAGGCATTGAAGATGATAGGTCCGAGGACAGCTATCACAACAAAGCAAGTTGCCACCAAGATCACAAACAACGCATTCATAATAGTACTGAAAAGAAAAAACAAGAGGAAAAATGAGGCCAAAGGCAAATAGCAGTTTGTATATAGTCAAGACATAGAAAATAAAGCACTACTTGGAATATAATAACCCATTCCTTCCCTTCAGTTTACATACTAGTTCAAATTGAGTGTTGCTCTGTTAGTTTTGGAAAGACAACAAATCCCAATTGCAGGTTGCAATATGACAAGGACAAAGGGGGACTACAATAATAAAAACCAGAAAACGGGGCAGAGAATGCTGATTACTTGGCCAAAGAATAACATCAGTATGAGGAGTTGCCATACTGGTTCCAGCAATGCCTTTATGGTTTCCATAACTGTCTTTCATTTCCTTTAAAGGAGCCTTTTGTTATTGGGCTTCTCCTTCGAACATTACTGAAGTTTTGCTCCTCATAAAAAATAGAAGAAGAAAACATAGAAAGAAGATAACTTACGCCATCATCTCCCTTCTTCTTGCTAGAAGAATGTTCAAAAGTTGTCTCAAGCTTTAGCCTGCGTTTTGATGAAGTATTTGTCGGCGACTCCAAGGCCACCGTATTGTTCTTATTGCCATTGGATGTATCTGGACCGCAAGGAAGCTTTCTCCTTTTGCGCTTCAACACCCAATTTCTGTTAATCATAGTACTAGATAATGAGCTGCTATCCTTCATCTCTCCAATCCTGTATCTTCCATAAATTATGGGTTGTGACAGGAAATTTTTTATGAATGTTATCAGGTGCTAATCCTCCTGATATAAGAGCATCAAAAAAGAGAGAATTAGGGCCAATAATGAAACTAAGGAAAGATAACCACGAAATTAGACTTTTCAATGTCTAAAGTTCTACGAAATTCAAATGTTCTATTTACAACGAAACAGTAGGAACATAACCTCAGCAGAGTAAGTGATTCCGATGCTTCACACATCCCTCAAACTATGCCTTTACGTAAAATAATATTGCAACCTCATATCGATTGTCATATCCCTAGAGCAACATGAGAAGGAAAATCCAACGTATAATACGCGCACATGCACGTGCACACACAGACACAAATGTATGTACATTTGTATTAGCCAAGCAATGCCACTACAATGTCGAAAGCAATAACTCATACTCAGTATATTGTACGCATGACTAACATTCATCAACTACCGAGGGACTTACCAATCCAATAGAAACAAAAGAAAGAAAATTAATCATGCAAAATTATGGATGATTGTAAATCAAATGCTGGTAACAACTACCCGTACAAGTTATAGAACTTGCTAATTTAATTCACTACAAGTGAACTCCTTCAGTAGAAAAGTTGTTCTACTTTCGAATGAGTCAAGTAACGATATTAAAACCATGGGGCCAAATCTTAGTTGCACAAAGCGGGGGCGGGGGCGGGGGCGGGGGCGAGAGCGGGGGCGGGGAAGCGTAAGCACCAAGAAGAATCTGAGGTTGGGAGCGGCTTGAATAAATAAATGCGTAAAGAGTATTATCATTTGTTTAGCATAGTTTACATAGATAGCAACAACAGACAAGGAGACTTTAAGGACTTGAAGGAAGAGAGAAACAAGGAATTGAGTTGAAAAGAGCTTGACTTTCATGTATTCTATCACTTGTTCCATGTATCTCTATCCAGCTAGCGGGATCGAGTTCCCATCTTAGCTTGGGACGAGATCCCATGGAGCTCCTAACTTGGGATCGCAAAAGCGAGTTTCCGAGAGAGAAACGTCACCATATTAGGAGTTTCCTGCAACTAAGGGCCAAATGAAGATTATACACTTTCTAGACTTTAAGGGAAGTAGACGTCCCATAAACGCAGAAATGGCGAATGAAACGCGAGCTAGAGGTCTTTAAACGGAAATTTATGCAAGGTTTATGGAAAATAATCACGTAAAAGGGAACAAGCCATAAATCATAAGTTGTTGCCTTAAGGTGAACAAATGACAAGTTTCCTTACTTGGTGCACGCCCCTACTAATTCAATCTAGTATGTCACTGTGTCAACTTTCTAGATAGGATGAACCAAAACCATTTAGGTCAGATACAAAAATAAACTGCTACCTACGTATTATACATTCCTTAGTATCCAATTCAACACAGCACCAGGATGACAAGAATATTTGTGAATCAAATGCTGCGAAAAACAGCAAGTTGCAGAATGCGCCAGAGCTGCCATTGTAGGAAATATTAGATGCTTGGCGCACACGGCTACAGATTCAAACAGGGATTCCAGTTCAAGTATATATCTAGAGATATTCTTATTCACGTATGCAACTATCCGATTATAAGCAAGTAAAGCAAGCCCACCATATCAGATAAACTACTACCCCAGCTTGATACATGCAAGGATACCACAAAGTTGGCAATTAAAATCTTTTTCAACATTCCTAAATCATAAACTAGTTGTCACACACCGCTACTATATCAAACCAGTATTCACTCCACTAACTTATCTTACTTGGGCAAACACTATCCATGTGTTCCTGTGGTATGCGACATTCTATAAAGAATGAAGCAAACCCACTTAGACCAGATAAACAAATACTACTACCCAAAAATTAATGCATGACCAGAATAATTACAATCAAGAACCCCCCCCCCCCCCCCCCCCCCCCCACACACACACAATGTATTGCAAGAACCTGATTATCAAATCAACATAAAATTCAGTAACCATGCAACACTAATCTCTACTAAACCCCGAACCCCATTTCACTAAAATATCCACAATTTTCCAAAAAGACTAGGATTGTGACGAAGAAAATGCTGTTGAAGCTGATACGACAATATGCACAGCAATCAAGCACTACAAGGGTGTGATTGAACACGAAAACACACAACAAATCAGCTCAATTCGCATGTAAACTTTAAACCCACTTGAAATCAACCAAAAGAAATCAGTAAAAACATAAACAAACAAGAAAAAATAGTACCTTGTGGAGATAGAAGCATACCAACATCGCAAACGGATCAAATTACAAGAAACCCATAAATTCAGAATGTCTAGGTACGCTCTTCGTATAGAGGGAGAGAGTGAAGAGACGGGCAAGAGGGATTAGGGCATAAGAAGCGAAGGAGATGAGAGATACGGGACTTTTGGAGAGAGAAGGACAGATACTGATAAATAGAGAGAGAAAGTTTTAGAGCGAGAGAGAGAGAGAGTGTGTTTTTAGAGAGAGAAGCATACGATACGGATTCGCCGGGGTCATAGGACTTTGGGGTTACACACACACACAAACTGACATGGCAGGGTGGGTACACATAGTATAATGTGTTGTTGTGAAGAGGGTACCGCCTCCCACCACTGGCATCTTGCCACGTGGAACCCAAGTACGCCCTGTCTCCGTCTCTTCCCTTCTCCCCCTTCTCTCTTCACACTTTCCAATTTTCTCCCCCCTTTCCTCCTCTCCTCTCCATCTCCATCTCCATCTCCATCTCCGTCCACAGAGAGAGAAAGTGTACTGTGTGTGTGTGTGTGTGTGCGCGATTTCTCCATGCTTGCAGCAGCAGGCATTGATGCATTTTCATGAAGTGGCTTTTTTCTCTTTTAACAAATCTGCAGCCTTTTGCCTTTTTTTCCTTTCTTTATTAGTGTACATAAGATTACAGGAATTTGTAGTGCAGTTTCAGTTTGGATCTTATGGGTACAGTGACTGTTACAACAGTGGAAGTGGCACTGTTTTGGTAAAAAGATTTTGTTATTTGCCAAATCTATAGCATTGAAAGTCACTTGAGTGGTTTATACTTATTCAAGAGACAATCGATCCATTTAGACTTCATTTTTTGGTGTTTCTAAAGTTTGAGATAAAAAGTTTTGTAAAATTTGCAATGTTTTGTTGGATCACACTCGCACGTGAGTATTGAAACTGGTAAGGAGCCTTGTAGTACGTATATCTCAAGTTCGAGTAGGATGTCATTCTCCAACATTTTTGTGTCAAAAACATCACGAATTCAAATAAAATGTACCTATTTAAGAAGAGCACATTTACGGCGTCATAGCCGGAAAAATTTCTCTGTGGTCTTGATTGCTAATATGTTGTTTCAGTGGTAAAGGTTAGTGTTGTAGAAAATTTCAAAAGAAATCAAGTATTATATGGCTAGACATTATACCCTCCCGACAAACCGCACTAAAACAGTAGACAGCCGTGTTTCTTGAGGGATTACAACGAACTATCAATAACTCTCGTACTCAACCTCCTTCTACAGCTATTGCAACAAAATATTGGTGAAGAACTCTCATCTTTGCGTGGTATTTTGGACATTGTTTTGTTGCCATGAGGTTATTTTTCATTTTTGTCTATGTGCTTATGTTCTTCACTCCATCAGCTATGCCATTTGCTCTTCTTAGTTAATTTTTTTGTTGCATCGCATTAAGGGTGCTCACAACACTAATTACTCTTACGATTGTGCCATGTAATGAAGTTAAATACTTATCGATAAACTTTCATATCCCTTGAAAAGGTTTAGAGAGTTTTCTGCCACCTTTGTAATGAATTAAATGGTAGTAGCTTATTGAAAATAAAACTACAGTGGCTTCACGGAGAGCGTCTCTTCATTAACATGTGTACTATATTATTATCATTTGCTTGGAAAGTAGCACGGTTGTTGTTGTAACCAACAAAAGAAACTCTTGCGCGTCTATAACATTCTTAAGCCTGTATAAACAATATTAACATGTTTAAAGCTTTACACTTCCTTTTCAAAAAGATAGATCGTGAAGCAAATTCATATAAAAGATCACATGATTATCCGAAGGTCATTAAAACCCTTGCAAAGGTTTGGTTCGATGAATATACTATCTTAATGACACAACTAATCCAAGGAGATCTTTATAAGATCAAATTAATACTTCTATAATCCATGGACTACGATCAGAGAGCACTTCGAGAAATAGCGAAAGCATTTGGAGAAAGTTTGACCAGTTTCACTATATACTTCTCTATCAGAATTGGCAAAACCTAGGGACTTGGATGGTGGTGAGTCATACTATGTTGGAAAGTAGCACTATAACGTGCATGGTCCTTCCATGATTGCGTGTTTAGTCGAATTTGTGGAAAAGGTTTTTGAATTCATGATCAAAGAGTTAGTAAACTCACAAAATAAGTCTATTTTGGTTGTTTAAATATTTTTGGATCGTTTTTCAAGGTTGGCCCTAGAATAACTTTCTAATGTTTTTTCAACAAAGAATCCATCTTGGAATGCCACTTGCAAAAGTTGTCCGATTAGTTCCAGAATGGTACATTCTCTCTTCAACACTATTCAAGATCAAATGACTTCTCGTTTAGTTAAAACAATTAGGTACCTAACACTGTATAAAGAGATCTATGTATTGCACTTCATTGTATAAAGCATGAAATAAGTTGTTGCACTTATTATCTAATAATAGCTTAAGCTTTTTGACCAACTAGTAACTTAACATGATATTAAAGTTTAGGGTTGCACAAGGTCATGGAATTACTTCTTCTTGCTACCATTTGGGGATGGCAACAGGGCGGATTGGATGTGGGCTTTGTAAAAGTCATACATGTCCCACCACCCCAAACTAATGAGTTTGACCCTCCATGTCATCGCAGTTGAGGATGGTTATATCATTCCCCGAACCAATGGAATATGCATTACCTAATGCCTCGTTGTTAGAGGTGTCAAATGGGCCGAGCTTGGGCTGGCCCACCCCAAGCCCAACGGGCCTCCAGCAAAACGGGCCGGGGCCGGGCCAGTGGGGTTGCCAAATGGGCCGAGCCAAATTGGGGGGAAATCTGGGCCAAGTCCAAGCCCTAGCCCTAGGCCCAACATCTAGGGCCGGGCTTGGGTCGGGCCCATTTTTCTTTTTTTTTGCATTTTCTTGTTATTCAAAGTAAATGCTTTAATTACGGTAATTTTTTATTATTATTTAAGCAAATTGTAATATAGTACTATGACTAAGATTCTTGTTATTATGTAAGCAAATTGCTCTCTCTCTCTCATTTACATCTCTCAATTTTAAATTTCTTCTTTCATATACTCTAGGCATGTCCAATATTCATAATTTAATGAACCTAATTTTTATCCTTTTATTTCATTATAAGTCATATACATTGAAGATAAATGTGTTCATAGGCCTTCCTCTTTTTATCCGGGCTTGGGACCAGTTGCTTGTAAACAAACAGGCGAAGTTACCTATTTTTTTATACATGCGGAAAAATATCTATCTTGCTTATAAAAACTTATTATATTATATATATATATATATATTATATTTTGTGAAAATTTTTATTCTTAAAACTTAAGAGAAGGAAAATAAAAAGAAATTATCTAATCATCCGGAAGTACTTCAACATCCATGTCACTACTCTTCCTATCATCAATCGGTTTATCTTGCTCGCAGTATTTCGCATCAAGATAATCCTTCTCGCTCACTAAAAATGCCGACTCTAAAGCAACTGTGAAGGCTTGCACTGGCAGTACATCCCATGCAATTTGGCCTAAAGTTTTATACATGTTTTGATTTTGTTTCCAAAAATTTAATAAATTAAAATTAACCTATTCTTGCATTGATAAATCAGCATAATGATCAATATTTGAATATACACTAATCTCATTAAAAGAGGAAAAAGTAGACGAACCTGCCGAATTAGAAGTACCTTCACCTGGTAGTTGTCTTGCTACTAGATGTTCAAAGCCCTTAAGGTATGGCGCATAATACCTCTCAGCTAAGCTCATAGTTTAAAGGTAACAGCTTAAATAAGAGTACATCTCCTAGCTAAAGATAGAATTTTGGCCTTCCAACCAGCAAGCCTAGTATTCACTTTTTGGACAATGTGGTTATAAACATTACAGGAAAGTCTCCTACGTATAAGAGGTATTCCTAGATAAATTCCCAAATTATCAGTTAAAGGGATGACACACATTTGACTTAAACTATGAGCTTTAGCATGAGGGATATTAGGGGAGACATACAACTTAGACTTAATTAAATTAACTTTTTGACCAGATATGTCACAGAAAGTATTTAAAATCTGCATGATCTTATTACATTCCTTATCACTAGCCCGACTAAATATGATAATATCATCGGCATAAAAAAGATGTGACATGAGGGGGCCTCCTTTGGAAGCTCTAAGTTCAATCAGACTCACACTATGCAAATACATGCTTTTCCTGTTAAAATTACTGATAAATTGGACAAAATGCATAAAGCCTTTTTATGGGGAGATTCTGAGCAAAAGAAAAAGGTCTATCTTATTAATTGGAGAACTGTATGCACCCCAAAGCATCAAGGAGGTCTGGGATTAAGAAAAGCTAGGGATCATAATATTGCTTGCCTTACTAAATTGGGATGGAGAATGAGTACTAATGAAGATCTTCTATGGGTTAAGGTTTCAAGGCACAAATATGTGAGGAGTGACAACCCTAGGGATTGGAACATGTCAAAGAAATGCTCTTATATTTGGAGAAGTATCCTTAAGAGCAAGCACATCCTTCTAAAAGGCATGAAATGGGTGGTGAGTACTAGAGAAAAAAATCAACTTTTGGCAGGATTAGTGGTGTGGTGAAGGGCCTATAAAGGGAGAGGTGATGGAAGATGGTTTCAATGTCAAAGTGAAAGATTTAATCAATCACCTTGGTTGAGATAATGACAAGATTCTTTCTGTGGTTAACAATGAATGGCACAAAAATATTACCAGAATATATCTCCCTATATAGAAGATGTGGGAGAGGATCACTTTTGCTGGAATGTTCTGAAACAGGGTAATTTTTCTATATCCAGTGCATATAAGCTTAGTATTGATATGCAAAGTAGTTCTACCAGTGATGTCAATTGGATTTGGATTTGGAAAATGAAGATACCACTTAAAATCATTTTTTTTCATTTGTCTGGTTCTGCATCAGAGGATTATATCTAACAGCCTGCTTGTTTCGAGGAATATTGCCTAGGATGAAAGTTGTGCTAGATGCAACCACCCCAAGGAAACTACTGAACATGTCGCCAGATTTTTCCCCAAAGCTAAGGAGCTGTGGAAGAAAATCTTTGATCATAGCCAACTGGAAGAAGAAGAAAAAAACCTCAACATTGAGGAATGGCTAAGCAAAAACCTCCAGAAGAAAAAAAATGTCAAATTTAGAGACATTCAATGGACTTATATGTTTACTGCCACCTTATGGCAAATTTGGAAAGATCGAAATAAACAAAGCATAAAGAAAGCTTTCATACAACCTGAGATATCATGGAAAAACATTTTGAATTGTGCTGAAGAAATGGAAAAGGCCTTCCATAAGGCAGAGAAAAACATATCTAAAACCCAAAAACTAATTTTTTGGTGTTTTCCATTGGCAGGTACGATTAAAGTTAATGTTGATGGCTGTGCAAAGAAAGATATGGCTAGTGGATTTGGAGGCCTAATACGCAACAGTGGAGGAGAGTGGATAGGAGGTTTCTATGGCTTTACTCCAGCTACTAGTGCTATTGAAGCTAAACTCCAAGGAATACTACAAGCAGCTCTTATGATCAAGCACCTGGGGGTGGAAAATGCAACTATTGAAACTGACTCTCAAGTGGCCAGAGAACTCATTCTAGGAAACAAGAATAGATTTCATCCTTTGACTAACATTATTAAAGACTGTAACTATCTTGTTAAAGCTACTAACTCCAATGTTAATCACGTATATAGAGAGAGGGCAACCGATGTGTGGATTGTCTTGCCAATTTAGGTGTGCAACAAGAAGAGTATTTTGTGTATCTCATGCAACCACCGGAGGTGGTTCTCCCCTTGTTAGTAGCTGATATAGCAGGTGTTGCCCAATTTAGGAATTAAGTTGTAAACTTTTGTTTTAATGGTATTTCTGTTGCACCAAAAATAATAATAATACTTCTCAGCAGTCGATGATAAAGCTCATCCACGCACATCAGCAGAATTATGATAGAGGTTGAACAATTCCTCAAATGTTTTGCTCACTTTCGCTGTGAGTGCAGTTGTGTCCTCTAGTACTAGTGGGTAGCACATTAATCTCGATATCTCTTGTATCGAGACGTTCATGCCATGCAACTTTAACCTAGGATCTAAACAAGTAGCCATAGCAAAAACAACAGGCAGTTCACTCCAATATTTATTAAACTTTTTATCCATCACTTTTACTATTTCCTTAAAGGGTCCTATATATCTCCATTTTGTTAACATTGTAACCATATTGAGAATTTCTATTACAGCGAGAGGAGAGGTGGGATAGTACGTACCAGACAATAAATTGGTAGACGTGTAAAATACTTCCAAAAATTCAGCTAGGTATGTGGCCATCTGCCATTCCTCTTGAGTTGGCAAGCCGGCTGGGAACAAGGTTAGTAGAAAATGCGTATAGACTTCTCTGTATGCCAGAATGTGTAAAACATATGGTATGTAGAGTTTCACCTGTGGACCACATCTGTAACTGCTCTCCTACGAGGCATATTATATTCAACACACAACATTTTAAATTGTTGTGTTCTCGGACTCGAACTATTAACATACGCTGTCATACCCCTCATTTTGACAAGAATATCTCCTGCAGCAGCTAAACCATCTTGAACAATTAAATTAATTATATGACAAACACAACGAACATGAAATAATTTACCAGAAAGTACAGGTTTGAGACTCTCCTGTAAAGCATCAACAACAGCTGTATTGTTAGAAGCATTATCAAAACTAATACTCATAATCTTATCATTTAATTTAAATGTGGTACATGCTTTTAATATAATACTAGCAATGTTCATTCCATCATGCGGAAAAAGGAAAGAGCTCGAAAGCGATGATTCTCTTGTGCATAATCCAATCTGCATCAATCCAATGGGCCGTCACACAAGTATAACTAACAAAAGTAAATGGAGATTGCCAAATATCAAAAGTAAGACTAACTTTACCGTCAAAATTATCGAAATAATCGATCAGGGTGCTTTAGCAGCATTATACTGTCGGAGTGCATCGGATCTAGTTGTGTTTCTATGAACCTTTTTGTACAAAGGTTGAACGTATGTTTTCATATATCTAGAGTGCTTAGCATTATCGGCAAAAGAAAAGGCTTGTTTATCGTGAATAACAAATTCAGCGAGACCGTCTCTTTGCTTTCGTTGATTATAAATAAATAACTTACCGTCAAAAGATAACTGTGTTTGGGTAGGTTCGACGTGGCCTTGTCGAGGTGCACACTGAGGGTAATGCCTGTTAAGATGTCCATTACCACTACCAGATGAAAATAATTTAGCACAGTACTTACATCGAGCTTTTCGGATGCCGTCCACCATAACTTCATCAAAATGATTCCAACACTCGGCTTTCTTTTTTTTTCCCATTGGGACTTCTGGCTCATTACCGGAGGCATTGCTCAGCCCTTCTTCATCATGACCAGGCATAGGGTTAAGATTATGCCACGGAGTAGTAGCTTCGCCAACCGAGCTGCGTCCTTGACTATAATGCGGGGGGTCTTGATCAGGCGTGTATTCAAGATCTGGAATGTTTTGATTGAACTCCCAATTGGCTTGGGTATCTATCATACAGCCTGTACTCATTCGTCCAGGAACGAATGGTTGTGGTGGTGCTTGGATTGGTGTTTGTGATGGCTGTGGTGCTGGCGCTCGTGCTGGCACTCGTGCTGGTGATGGTGCTTGTGATGATGATGATGTTTTTCGTGATGATCATCCACGCTTCAGTTTCTTCAGTAATCTAGCCATATTTGACGTTAAACTTTTTTACTTGATTGGAAAATAATTTGTAAGAGTAACTAAATACACAAGTATAAGAGCAGTAATTAGTAATTATAAATAACAATTAAAAGAATTAAAGAGTAACAAATGAATCACTAAGGGTAATTCAAAATTGGAGAGAGTTAGTAATTAAAAAGAATTTAGTAATAGTAATTGATAAATATAAATTCACTAATTACTAATTACTAGACAAAAGAAATAGAGAGTAACAAATTAATAAAAGGAGTGGTTAGTAATTAGAATTTAGCAAGAGTAAATAAGAGTAATAATTAGCACCCCGAGTACTAATTAGTAAATAAGAGTAGTAATTAGCAAGAGTAGTAATTGGAGAGGGAAATAGTAGCAAAGCTTGTAAAAATGTAGAACGTTTATATAAGTGAGAGTAAGAAGATTGGTGTAAAAAATTAGAGAGAAATGGTGCGAATTTATAGATTTTTAAAACTTCACAAAAGATCAAAATACCCCTAAAACTATTTGTTTATAGTTGTTGGAGAGGGTAAGAGTGTAAAAACCTTAAAAGAGTTGAAAAAATTAAGTTGGACCAAAATACCCCCCAAACTAGCCATTATTTTGCTGTTGGGGGGTAAAAGTGGAATTTAGAGAAAAAAAAAGGGGAATAAAACCGTTGGGGGGAAAGGGGGGAAAAGTTGATTTTGAAAAGGGTAGGACCAGGCCAGATCCGGGCCGGGCCAATTCCGGGTTTCGGTTCCGGCCGAGCCAATTCCGGGCTTCGGTTCAGACTGGGCCAAACCCGAGCTTTTTCGGGCCTGGCCCAAGCTTTTTCTTGGATTTTCTGGCCTGGTTCAAGCCCAGGCCTTAAGCCCTAATATCGCAGGCCGCTACTATTCATCCACGGGGCTGGGCCAGAAACGGGCCGAGTCGGGCCAGTCAGCCGGCCGCCGGGCCCTTTTGACAACTCTACTCCTTGTCGAATTCATCCAACCTTGCCATCTACATTTTCTTTCAAACGCATATTAAATCACCAGTCATCATGCAAATAAACAACTACCAGATTCTTTTCAAAATAAAGAAAAGAAAGAGAATAGAACAATGTGGCAACAACGTTGATGTGTCAGTGATCTGGTGCCACAAAGGATCACGTCCCGTTAGTGGATGATGAGATAGTGATATGACGGCTAAGTTATGGATGGGTCCGTGGATGGATGGAATGGCGAGATGGCGCACCATCTATAGTGTCTGCCACCGGTGACAGATGGCGTTACCATCGGTGGATGGCGAGATAGTGGTGCGACAGCTAGGTTAAGGATAGATTGGCGTATGGATGGTCACCAACATGGGTAGAACAACAACATGCCCCCCCCCCACCCCACCCAAAAAAAATGAAAATTTGTGTTTAATTGTTTTAAGTAATGGGTTTATAGTTTAAAATATTTATGAAACTGCCATTATATTATAATATTACTGTTTTTTTTTGTGTCTCTGACTTTTTGTACAACCGACTGGTATATTCTATCTTATTCGTTCCCTTGTTCATCTTCATTCTTCCAAAACTCAAATCTCCATATTACATAGAAAACACGAATAGATCAAAGTTAGTTCTTATAAATTCTTGCAGTATTTTAAGTTATTCGTGATTATTGTCCTCGTACAATTAATAATCATATTAGTAATACATATATAAGAGTTAATTTTTTTTATGCAAGATTAGTAATTTTTGTTGACTAACCTTACCAATTTAAGTAAATCTGTATGAATAGTGAAATTGTATGATTAGTCATCCAATTGAGCAATCTAATTTGCATTTAACGCATTCAATAGTGACGCGAATTCTTTTACGGTAGTCATTAATTTTTTCTTATAACTTATTGGCAGCCTTCAATTAGAATTTCTGGATCCGCTCCTAGTTGGTGGTTAGGTAGAGAAGTGTGAAGAAGAGAAATGAGAAGTGTGTGTGCCTGGGGTTTTTAGTTAGTAAGTGTATACATCTATGAAAATACTGAGATATAGTCAACAATTAAGCTAGGTTGAAAACACTGGGGAGTCAGATATCGGAGCAAATACACTTAAAATCATACCCCCCACATATCCGCCATGATTTGTAAAACTAGACACTAAAGCCCCCTATAGCCCCGTCAAAGTTAAAAATATCCTCTCCTATAGGAGCAGGGCAGGACGAATATCCCCAGTAATGTGTCCAATTGTCATATCTACTTTCATTTAGCCCAATTGACATATTTCTCAAACCAATGCACTTGGATGTGGTGCACCTCAGTTAAATGTCTCTCATTGATTTGTCTTTCCACATAGATCCTGGGGCTTGCAAGTAAGGGTGAGTATTAAACATGATATGCAATTCTCAATCTATTGACTAATAACTTAATCTTTAGAGCAATTAGTAACTTAACATAATAACGTGTTTAGAAGATATGATAATTTATGTGGGACATTGTCCTTTCAGCTCCAATCAAAAGTGTGCATTTGTGCTCTTTTATGGATTTTGATCATAAATGTTAATTTGCTGACGAAGTACATACAAAACTGGTGATTATTAGCTATACAAATTCCTAAACTTGGGAGAGTTGAAAGCACAAAATTAAAAATATTTCCCTTTGACAATTCTTGAATGATAAAAATAAAGAACAATGCAAAACCGATGTATGCCATACCGACTCCATAAGGTTTTTAGGTTATCTACGAGACAGTCAAGACAAAAACTCAGTTAGTATGGCATCCCAAAAGACTAGAAGATTGCGACAGTTGGTCATCGAAGCTGTAACATTTCTGCACTTAGCCTGACATTGGTAAGGATTTCAAATTATTTGAGTACCTTCTTATAACAATGGTAAAATGAATTTCCTATCCACTTTAATATATGCTTGTTTTGATAGCATGCATGTAACTCAATTAAGGGATTTATTGTAACACTTCACCATGATCCTCCTTGTAATTAGTAAGAAAGGTATGTATTAAAGTGTAACGCTTTTTGTTGTAAGTAGAGTTTGGTATCACAAAATTTTAGTTGTGAAAGGGTGTCGTGGAAATTCTAATGCCCTAAAGTTCTTAAAACCTCAGCAAGATTTCTTTTACCTTGGAAGGTATGAGATTTAGTAGCATTAGAATGACTTGCACCTTTTGCAAATCTATGAGTTCTAACGTGTAATTCTGATTGCATACATTGTTAGGATTTATCAATGTACCTTTCGCAAACCTTAAATAATAATAAAAAAATAAGAACGATAACATGTTTTAGCTAACAAGACAAGAGTAAATCTCGGTGTTTTAATGATAACGAGTGAAACTTGCACTTAGTATATACCCAAAAAAAATTAACAACATTGTATATATAAGTAAAATAATTCATTGTATTCCACAATTAACACATACATCTGCTTAAGTATGCAAATGTCAGTATATATCCAAGTGGGTAGTATGATTAAAGCATTGGTAAACTATTAAGAGAATCTCAAAAGGAATGTTTTGGGTAAATCACGTTATTGATTGAACCGCCGATAAATATGTGAATCGTGTGTGCTTTTTACTAAAGCATAATATGCACCCATTGGGTTCTAGAAAAGAAATTCAAGAACATTATAGGTGACCCAATCATTTGAACAAGAGAAATTAAAGTTCGTTTATCAACTCTAAAGCCACATATACGTGCCTTTTGAAGCCTACAATTATGTGCATGAAACTTTAAAGAACACAAAGTCTAAATGAAGGACAAATTCTTTCGACCCATAAGGATTAAAATTGAATCTAAAGTTGGAATAATGAGGACTAAAACTTAGTCTATGTCTTAGAGTATTTTATTTTCATGACTCCATCCCAAGGCATAACCATAAAGAAAACATCGAAAAGAGTATTAAATTGTTCATAAGTCTCCGGTATGATGTGTACCACTTAACAGATCATGTAATTGTTCACACATGAAAGGTCTGTTCAAATCCCACTGAAGAGGTGAAATCACACAATCCTCTTTCGACGAATCCTAGTCAAGCATCTTCTTCTTTTTCTCATTTCTTCAAGCGTTTAATAGAAGTGGTACACATAGCTTAAGCTTTTTGACCAACTAGTAACTTAACATGATATTAAGGTTTAGGGCTGCACAAGGTCATGGATTTTATTCTTCTTACTTCCATTTAGAGATGGCAACGAGGCAGATTGGATGCGGGTTTTGTAAAAGTCGTACCTCTCCCACCACCTTAAACTAGTGAATCTGACTCACCAAGCCATCGCATTTGAGGATGGTTATACAATCCCCTAACTGATGGAATATGGCAATACCTATGTCCCCGCCCCGATTCACCCAATCTTGCCATTTACATATTTTTTTCAAACGTATATTAGTCTACCAACCATCATGCAAATAATAAAGAAGAGAACATTGTGGTGACAACACTGATGTGTCAGTGGTCTGATGCCACAAAGGATCACGTTTCTTCAATGAATAATGAGATAGTAATATGATGGCCAAGTTATGGATGGGTCCATGGATGGATGGAATGGCGAGACAGTGCACCATCTATACTGGTCTGCCGCCAATGACGGATGGTGTTGCCATTGGTGGATGAGGAGATAATGATGCGATAACTAGGTTTACAATAGATTGGATATGGATAGTCAACGACTAGGTGGAGAAGTGCGAAGAAGAGAAATGAGAAGTGTGGCTGGGGTTTTTAGTGAGTATTTGTATAGATATATGAAAAGAATGAGATATAGTCAAAGATTAAGCTGGGGTGAAAACACAAGGGGGGGGGGGGGACGGGTGTCAGATAGGAGCAAATGCACTTAAAATCATACCCGCCACATATCTACCCTGGTTTGTAAAATTAGATACTAAAGCCGCCCTATAGTCCTGTTAAAGTTAAAGTATTCACAGGACAGATATCCCCGGTAATGTGTCGAATTGCCATCTCTACTTTCACTTAGCCCAACTGACATAACTCAAACCAATGCACTTGGAGGTGGTGTACCTCGATTATATGTTTCTCATTGATTCGTCTTTTCACATGGATGCTGGGGTTGGAAAGTAAGAGTGAGTATTAAACATCATATGCAATTCTCGATCTATTGACTAAAGCTTAATATTTAGATCAACTATTAACTTAATAGAGTAACGTGTTTTAGAAGATACGATAGCTTATGTGGGACATTGTCCTTTTAACTCTAGTCAACAAGTGTGCATTTGTGCTCTTTTGTGGATCTTGATCATAAATGTTAATATGCTGACGAAGTACATGCAAAACTGGTGGTTATTACCTCTACAAATTCCTAAACCTGGGAGAGTTGAAAGCACAATTGTAAAAAAAATTGCCCTTTGACAATTCTTGAATGATAAAAATAAAGAACAATGCAAAACCGATGTATGCCATACCGACTCCATAAGGTTTCTAAGTTATCCACGAGACAGCCAAGACAAAAACTCAGTTAGTATGGCATCCCAAAAGACTGGAAGATTGCGACAGTTGGTCATCGAAGTTGTAACATTCTGCACTTAGCCTGACATTGGTAAGGACTTCAAATTATTTGAGTACCTTCTTATAACAATGGTAAAATGCATTTCCTATCCACTTTAATCTATGCTTATTTTGATAGCATGCATGTAACTCAATTAAGGCATTTATTGTAACACTTAACCATGATCCTCCTTTTAACCATTAACAAAGGTATGTATTAAAGTGTAACGCTTTTTGTTGTAAGTGGAGTTTAGCGTCACGAAATGTTTGTTGTGAAAGGTTGCGGAATTTGGAATGTTATATGCCCTAAAGGTTTTAAAACCAATGAGTTCTAACGTGTAATTCTGATTGCATACATGTCAATGTACCTTTTGCAAACCCTAAGAAAACAAAAAATAAGAATGATAATATGTTTTAGCTAACAAGACAGAGTAAATCTCAGCGGTCTAATGATAACAAGTGAAACTTGCACTTAATATATACCCAAAAAAAAAAAACCAACAACATTGATATACAAGTAAAATAATTCATTATATTCCACAATTAACACAGACATCTGTTCAAGTATGCGAATGTCAGTATATATCCAAGTGGGTAGTATGATTAAAGCATTGGTAAACTATTAAGAGAATCTCAAAAGGAATGTTTAGGGTAAATTACGTTATTGATTGAATCACGAATAAATATGTGAATTGTGTATGCATTTTACTAAGCATAATATGCATCCATTGGTTTTTAGAAAAGAAATTCAAGAACATTATAAGTAACCCAATCATTTGAATAAGAGAAATTAAGGTTTGTTTATTAACTCTAAAGTCCCTCTTCTATGCTTGGCTCATAGATCAAGGAAACGAGACTTGTTACAAGTGATGAACCTTCCACCTATTCAATCTAGCCCCTTCGATTGTTGGACCAAGACAAACGAGAACGTGCTAGGTTTGGGGTATGGTCTAGGTTAAAGATTGAATCAATTCCTTCTTTTCAATTCCCAATTTTGTTAGCTTCATTGCTGTCACCCGATCGATAATATAAGAGCATCGTTCTTCCTCCCCATTTATGAGAGCAACCTGGTTATGAGTCTAGATTGGCTTGTTGTTCAGTGCCTTTTGAAGCCTACGGTTCTGTGCATGAAACTTTTAGGAAAACAAAGTCTAAATGAAGGGCACATTCTTTCGATCCATACGGATTAAAGTGGAAGCTGAAGTTGGAATAATGAGACTAAAACTTAGCCTATGTCATGCCTCCATCTCACCGCATAACCATAAACAAAACATCCAAAAGAGTATTAAATTGTTCATAAGTCTCTGGTACAATGTTTACAACTTAAGACATAATGTAATTGTTCACACATGAAAGACATGTTGAAATCCCATTGAGGAGGTGAAACCACACTATCTTGTTTCGACGAATACTAGTCAAGCATCTTTTTCTTTTTATCCCTTCTCCAAGAGTTCAATCGAAGCGGTACACATAGGTAACTTAGGTTTACCACTTCACTTGACTTTGAGGCATTTCACTTATATTAAATTAACTAGTAGCCTCAAATTTAGTCGAATGTTAAGACCTATATGGGGTCAAAAATCAACAATAAGAATCCAAACTTCATATTTGGGCCATCATATCTGTAATTGCATTTCAATTACAACTTGCAGCAAAAAATTACTCAAATTAGAGCATCACGTTCGTTATTGAAGCTGAAATATTCATAGGTGTAAACTTGGAAGTTGGAAGTTGAACTAGAATACAATAATATGTACAAAACAAATTTTTTTGAAGAGTACTAGCTCTCCATGTCTTATGAATAAAAATTCTAGCCATATCCATTGGCATTTGTATGTTGGAATCACTTGTGGCATTCTTTGATTAGTATCTCTTAGAAGTTGCTTTAGTTTACAATAACAACCATGATTTTAAATGATGTTTACTTCAAGGAATGCTTATGAGATTTGTAAACTATCATACAAGATAAAGGCCGATCTTTGTTTAGAGTAAGAAACATAAGAAATAGAATACAAACTCTTAAGCAGCAAAATATTTGGCTTTTAGTTATATCAAAAGTATAATAGCTTGAAACTCAATTCTTACATCTTAATCTATTTGCGTTGTAGACAAAATATCGCTACTTGAATCTAGTGACCTTTTGACTAGAGTTAAAATAATTGTAAAACTGAATATTACATGGTAATTCAAGCTTATATGTGTGTATGTATACTCGAGTACTTAGAGTGTGTTTGAATGAGGTAATTGAAGTAGAGATCTTATTTTTTTAATGGACTTGAAAATACATCACATCAAATTCCTTGTTTGGATTAATATTAGATCGATTTATCAAATTCTAGGAGCGATTTGAAAAGGATATTTGGCGTGCTAAAATTTCCTGTAGAAATAACTAGTCAAGACTAGTTATTTGGGAAATCCTTCTAAGAAATATATGGAGGAAGTGACTCTTTTTTTGTCTCCATAATTTTGGCTACTTCCTTCCACTAAAAAAGAAAACTCTCTCTCATTAGTTTATACCCTTACACCATCAAATTATCTAGGTTCAAATTTTTAAATGTAAATCTACATGTTAAATAGTTGCTTTTACAAAAATCATTCAAACACTAGATTTTCAATTCCATAAATTTGTAAACCAGTAAATTTTAAAATTAATGAATTTTGAAATTTAAGATATTTTAAAATTCTTCATCCAAACTCTTAAAAGAAAGATTGCAAGATTTGCTCACACCAAAACAAGTAAGTCCACAATTTTTTAAAGCTCTTTCAAGTGCATTACTTTCTCTCATATGAAGAAAGACTCCCATATGTTGCAAAGACCACCACCTCGATGGGGGCATATTACACCCTCGGATTATGAGCATCCATAATTGTTGTTCTTCATGGTAGATAAATATTCATGTTTTGACAATTCATAACACAATTCTATAGATGATAGCAAGTGTAGGTTGATCATCGTTACTGAATCCATATTCATTGTCCTTCATATTTATGTTCAGATTAAGCATTTTGTAATAACAATTCAATGAATATTTTATTACTTTTAGATGGTGGAACCGCGTGAAACATGAACAACCACTTAATGTTTTATGTTTTCAAATCCACTTGACAATATGCTAAATTTGAACCTTTTTTAGTAAGAGATATATGTTACTTTCCACATAACCATATTAAGATTTCTAACGTAGCCCCAAAAAACTGATAGGAAGAAAAATCACGACTAAGAAAAGTAAAAATGTACTTTTTTGAACTTTTAAGGGCTCATCATCACTTAAGTTATATATTTTGAGGGTTAGACAGTATAAAGGATACTTCAACTTCTCCAAACTAGAAGTCACTTATCTAGTGCCACACAGACCAAAATCAACGTTGTGACCTCTTAAGACAATCTATTGAAATAGTGATTATGTCAGTGTTATGGATACTCGATTCGAATTTAGGGATACTTTATTTGACGAGAAGGTGTTATACACCTCATTATACCCTAATTAGGTCTCTACTTATCTTTACCATGATTTGATGATTTTCGTTTAAAAAAAAAAAGAACAACCACACCCTAATTCTAATTAATTACTTGGATTGAATTCAACATTTGGGGCTAAGTGGCCTAAGAACCTGATCGAACTAATCGAGATTAAAACTTTGTAGTTCCCACCTTAGGGGAGGCTACTTGAATCATGATTTATGGTTTTACAAGAACAAATTTATCATGAAATTTAGTATATTACAATTAGAGTAAAATGCACCAATGACCACCGAACTACGACCCATTTTTCACTAAAGTCACTCAACTTTTTTTTGGTGCCATTTTGGCTACTGGACTCGCAGATGTGTCCAATTTGGTCATTCTGTCAGCCACAGTTAAATTATCTCCGTTAAGTGATCGTGTGACATGACCCATCAAGTGTGGGGCAAAACCGTCCATCCACTCTCTCTCCTTTTTTAATTTCCTTTCCTTTTTTTTTTCTTCATAATTTTCATTCCTTCTTTTTTGAGTAAAATCGATCTGCCTCTTCCATTCTCTCTCTTCATTTCCACTCTCTCTACCAAACGAGTGCATCTCTCTCACTTTGAATAATCAGTCACCGCCTCACAAGACAAAATATCTCTCTCCACCACCACCGCCACCGGCGCCATACCGACCATCTCCATCACCCCCCGTCACCAAAGAACCCACTATCTTTGTCTTCAGAATCTCCACCCATCAGAGATTTATGTTTTGTGCACCGCCTTTTTCAGACGAATTTGCGTGGTGCGATCGAAGATCTGGACTTGATCGACGACGACGGGGCATCTACAAGGAAGATCACGGCAAAGATTTAAAGGTTCCTAGTGAGGTTATGGTGGTGGAAGAGAAATTTGGCGAACCCTAGACTATGGGTGGCAGCGACTGTGGTGGCATCGGGGATTAGTGAATAAATTTAGTGGGTTGTTGGTTCACGGTACTAATGGGTGGGCCGATTGGCTGCAGTGGTAGGTTGCCAAGTCATCGTAGGCTTATGGCTATCATGTGGTGGTGAGGTTGTGGCCATGATGTATTGGTGGCAGGGTTGTGGTCGTGATGCGGTGGTGGCACGGGTGTGGACTTGAAGTGGTGGTCGCGTGGCTGTAGCCTTGATATGGTGGTGGCTGGACTGTCGCGGTATTGTGGTGGTTCTATGTGGTATAGGCAGTGGAAATGGAGGGTCACCTATGATGGATGTTGGCCGACGATAGAGGCTGGAATTAAAGGTGTGCAAATGTTAAAGAACACTGATGAATAGACAATTTTACCCCTATTTAAGGCCTCATGTGCACGGCATGTGATCACTTAACGAAAAGAAGTTAACCCTGACTAACGAAATGGCCAAATTGGATACATTTGCAAGTCCAGTGGCCAAAATGGCACAAAAAAAATTGAGTGACTTTAGTGAAAAATGGGTCATGGTTTGATGGTCATTGATGCATTTTACTCTTACAATTATAAGTTTATCAAAGACTGAGAATTGAATATTGTAAAGAAAAGATTGAACTAATCTCGGTAGATCAATTGGGAAAGGATCTATACTTATCTATACAAATAGAAAAATTCAATACGTGTTGATCTGGATTATGTGTTATTGGCTATGATGTATCCATGATGCACAATGTACAATTATGAGCATGTAAATATGTGTGCAACTATAAGATAAAGTGTATGAGCAGAATATCAATAGCCTTTGAGGATTTTTTTTTTTGCCTACTTAGGGAGAGCCTAAGGGCAACTTACATAGAAGTTTGGATTCTAGCGCTGCACAAAAAGATTAGTACGCAACTCTAGCCGCCACCAGAGAAATATTAGAAGAGATGCCCTTTAACCGACCAATACATTTAACGGCTAAGGTCTACTGGACGACGTACTTTCCGTTATGAATTTACTTTGAAGCCCTTGCTCTAGAAGGAAAAACCAACTTTCCATTAAAACAAACATGGATTATATTAAAATGGGCCTATAACCTAGTCTAAGTTAAACCAAACTCATTAACACACATAAAATGATTGGACTTGACTGGACTGGGCTAAAAGATAACAAAAAGCTCGAAAATAAACGGAAAGAACTAGATTGAACTGGACGAGACTGAATTAAAAGATAAAATAAAGCCTGTAAAAGTAGACTGACTAAACTAGATTGGACTTGATTGGACTGTACTCCACCAGATTGGGTTGGACTTAATGAAATTGAACCAAATGGGAATCGGTTTAGAAGGATGATATAAAGTCAATAAAAATGGGATTTTACACAACCCTTGGACGAGGGAACTCACGTGCAAGCGAACATCATATAATGTAACTCATTTTGCAGAAAAATATGAAAAAGACCACTAAATAGATGACTAATGCTAAGACACTCAAAACAAGTTGTTGAAACCTTATAAGGCTTCTACGTATCCCTGGAAAATGCATTAGACCAACATAGTTTGGGGAATGGGCTAATAGAAACTATAGACCGAAAAGTGGAACTTAACTGTTGCCAAACATGTGAATATATTACTCAAAGTCAGAGCCGACAACAAATGAAAGTGGTTGGTTGTTGAGCAACATCATAATAATTTATGCATAAACTTCATTTGAACCCACAGCCAACAAAGCATGGAAGGTGGTCTTAAAAAAAGAACGCATGCCAAGAAGCTGGAGCCAACAACCCGTGGAAGCTGTTGACCAACTAAGATTACTGAAACAACTTAGAAAATAAACTTCATCGAATGCCAAATGTCATAACACGTCCAGTTCTGGAGGCGTATCCATGCTGACGCTCACTGGGATGACATGCGTGTATTTATATGGATGCTTGCATGGAAGCAGTCCGAAATGCTCTAGACTTATCTTGTATTATGTTGTAATGTTATGTTCTAGTCGAACAATCCTTTGAGGTAGGGAAGCTTGTAAAATTTAAATATAGTGAGAGAGAACTCTAGGATTACATTAGTAGCCATTTGATAAGACTTATCATCACCATCAATTATGAATTCAGGTTTGTTAGAGGCCATAGAACTGATCTTCCCTGTCACATCTATTCCCTAAACTGATAATGGCCAAGGGGAGGTCAGCTTGTATAACTCTCAGGGAGGAAGATGTTGTAAGTTGGCATACACCTGACAGTGACCCCTCTTCAATACTTGACACAATCTTGCTCCGTACTATTCCAATGGTATCCCTATTGGAGAATTTTCTTCGTAAGCATTCATCAATTCATGTGTGGTCCACACTCTCCTGCATGTATATCTTCCATGATTTGGCTACTTTTTCTCCTGGTTGCACACAATAGGTGTTCTCCATTATGATGTCTCTTATACAATCTCCCATCTCACATGATGAGCTGTATCACAAATGGTTTTATCTTCTGTCCTTTGGTTATATCAACCATTGACGCAAGGGTGGCTAGGGCATTGAAAAAGTTGTTTTTGACTTGAGATAGATAACATAATTCCACATTTTCAAATTGGACTACAATTTTCTCCAAATGGGCATGATATGCTTGTAGATGTTCATCTCTGATCCTTCACATACCCTGAATCAGGTATATGATCAATGTTGAATCTCCACACACTGTGATATCTTGAAACCGTAGGTTTAGGGCCATCTCTAAACAATGATACAAGCTTCGTATTCAGTGGTGTTTTAGTAGCATTACAAGTCAGCTTGATGGCTATGGCTGAAGAGCTCTGTTTGATGAGATCAACAATATCCCTAATCCAAAACCTTTATTGTTTGTTGCTCTGTCAAAGTACAACTACCACCTCACTTTTGACTCAACAATGCATACTCCTTCATCTGGGAACCTTATCTCCCATCGGCTAATATCCTCAATTGAATAATTGGCCAACAAGTCGGTGATGGCCTTCCTATTAATCGATTTTTATGTTACATAGGTGATATCCATTTTGAACAACAACAAAAGCCACTTAGCTATGCGATTAGACAGCACGGGCTTCTCAAACAAGTTTTCTATAGGATCTATTCTGGCCAACAATCTGATGGAATATGTTGTTATGTAATATTTCAATCTTTGCGTTACCCATGCCAAAGATAAACATGTCTTCTCTAGGGCTGAATAATTCACTTCCCCTTGGGTTAACTTCTTACTAACATAGTATATGGCCTTCTCAACCAAGAAATTCTCCAAATATTGGGTTGACATGGCTCCGGCTGCGATATCAGTTATGGTCAGGTATAGTAACAAAGGGCTACTAGGTATTGGCGGGCTTAGCACTGGGGTTGTTAAACTATTGTTTGATTTTGTCAAAGGCTTCTTGACGTAAGGGGTTCAACTCTTTGGTCGAATCCTTCTTCAATAATTTTAACACAGGCTCACAAATTATGTTCAACTGGGATATGAATCTGCTAATGTATTGGATTAGGCCCAAGAATGCTCTAATTTCCTTCTCTATCCTAGGTGGATGCATCTCACTTTGATTTTTGGCTGAGTCCACCTCTATCCTTCGTTTTCTCACCATGAAACCTAACAACTTTCTAGTTGTGACTCTGAACGCACACTTCTACGGGCTTAACCTCACATTGTACTACCTCAACCTTTCAAAGTACTTTCTCAATACGCTACAATGATCCTTTCTCGACTTATAATCATGTCATCCATATACACTTCTACCTCCTTATAGATCATATCATGGAATAGAGTGGTAGTGACTCACTGGTAGGTAGCCCCGGCATTCTTTAAGTTCAAAGGTATCACTATATAATAAAAGGTACCCCAAGGGGTCTTGAATGTTGTCTTTTTTTGGTCATCAGGAGCCATTTTTATTTGGTTATACCACGCAAACAATCTACAAAGGCTACCAACTGATGCTTGCCTATGCTATTTATGATTAGGTCCATGATGGGAAAGGGAAAGTCATCTTAGGGAGAAGCTTGGTTTAGGTCTCGGTAGCCAGCACACATCCCGACTTAACCAGAAGGTTTGGGAATGGGTACAATGTTGGCTAGCCAGGTAGGGTACTCAATCACTCAGATGAATCCAAAATGGAGTAACTTCATCATCTCCTCTTTAACCTTGAGGGACCACTCTAGTCTCAACTTGTTTGATAGGTTTGGTTTCGGGTAGGATAGCTGGGTGGTGTTCCACAATTGATGGGTCTATACCGGGCTTGTCACTGTATGACCAAGTAAATACATCGATAAATTTCCTAAGGAGTGCAATGGTGTCTTCTCTTTCTCTCTCATCCAGACTGGCTCTTATTTTGATTTCTTTTATATCTCAGGTAAGCCTATGTTAATTTTGATTGTTTCCTCAGCCACTGACATGACACGATTAGATTTTCAATTTTCAATTTCTTTCATTATTTCTTTAAATATTTTTTCTCTTCTAAGTCGATTATGTGTGACTCATCATTAACTGAGTTGATTAATTCATCATAACCTATATTAGTAACCAAGGGATTATCAAAATCAAGCATCATATTATCAATCAAGTAGTCTGGAGAAAAATAGTAGGTAAGCAAATTTAGATTGGCTAAGGTGACATAAGCATCCAAGTCTTCCCCTTCGGAGCATCTTTGGCAGCAGGACTTCCTTCGGTAACCTCTCCCACAATCAGCAGTCTATACTCGATCATCCAATTCTGCATGTCGCGCTCTACTGAGTGATTAGGCATGTTACATCAATTATCTGGTTATCCACTTCACAGATAAACATTGAGATAAGCATATTAGTGAAGCATGTTGTCATTGCTTTCGGCTCCCTCAAATTTATCCAATCTGCAACTCCTTCGCTACCGAGTGTGGTTGTACTGGAAGTTCTTCATCTTTAACTCATTCATATTCGTAGAATATCTCCCATCCTTTAATCTATTTTTTGATCTCAAAACTGTAAAATGGGACTGAAAATCCATAGAAGGGCGCACTCTTTTCTTCTTTGATAAAACATCCATTCATAGTAGATATCTTGGTTATGCTCATGTGCTTCTCACTTCCCCTATCCTTCTTTGCCTGGGCGAGCTTTCGAATAACTTCCCTCTTCTTCTTTCTGGTTGGCTTATATCCTAAATCGAATTGGTCCTTTTGTTCTCCATATGGGAAGCTGGGAATTCCTTGAGAGTTCCCTCCTAAGCCTTTTCTGGGAAAGTAGTAGAATTTTCTCAACATGGGGACCACGGTCGTACTGCTATAGGTGAGCAAAATTTTACCCTGACAAACTTTCTCATACTCGAGACACTGAATCAGGTGAAGCACCCTGAATCCACTGAGTTGAATATTGAAAGAATTATGCAGTATCT
Source organism: Escallonia herrerae (assembly GCA_033070095.1). Classification (NCBI taxonomy): domain Eukaryota; kingdom Viridiplantae; phylum Streptophyta; class Magnoliopsida; order Escalloniales; family Escalloniaceae; genus Escallonia; species Escallonia herrerae. The sequence goes on along the minus strand of JAVXUP010001167.1, from coordinate 215,580 downwards.
GAACATTGTCCTTCTCGACTTAGTCCAATCTAAGGCAAATGCTAATCTTCTATTGTGATGAAGACAAAATCATTCAACACAAACACTTTCTAGTATAATGTAGAAGTACTTGCACCCACAGAGTGTATCCAAGGTCTTCCCAATGTAAGGTTGAAGGTGGCAGGTACATCTAACACTTGAAATTCAACATCTAAGCTAGAAGTACCCCCAGTCATCGGGAGCTCTACTGTACTAATCACCTTCTTCGGGTGTTATCGTAGGTTCAGATGGCTTTGGTTAGAACGGGTGAATTCTGATGATCAATGCTAATGGCTTGGACGGTGCATATGGACAAACATTTAGAGCAAAACTATTGTCTATGAGGATTAGTAGAATTCTCATATCAAATGATTGCATAGTAATATTGAGTAGGTCATTGTGGCTCGGTCCTGATTTGGGCAGATCAGACTCAAAAAAAGTGAGGACATTTCTGTAACGTATAGCCCCTAACAGTTAGGACAAGTCTTCTGGTTAGGTCTGGATCGTTATGTAGGCTTCGCTAAGGAGTTTGAAGAAGGCTTGACGATGGGAGTATGAGGCGGACAATAGTCTCCATATGGAAATGTTGGCTTCGATTTTCTTTACTGTCCAAGGACTTCGTCATCAGGATGTCTTGGGAAAACAATGGCTTAGAAGTGTCTAGCTAAGGCGGGGTCTCGAAATGTATCCTATTGGACTAACTGGAATAAAAACTGTAGTACTTCGACTATGGTCCTACAGGAGGTAATCAACATTTTCGACCTAGACTTTAGACAAAGAAAAGGTGAAAAGACTCGTTTCATTGTTTTTGAAATTAAATGTGATCACGAGTAAGGGAGATAATCTATGAACTTTTAATTTAAAAAAAGTAATAAAGATTATCTCGTGACGTAGTTTGCCTTGATGACTAGGGGATGTTGTCCTAGGAACCTGCAAAGAGCAAAAAGACGTTTTAATAGTGGTTTGAATAGCTAGACTTTTCAAGAGAGATAGTATGTCACTTCACTAAAAAAATGGCACATGAGCTCTAAAGAGAATCAACTTCCGGACCCTTAAAAATGAAGGCAAAGTCAACTTTGTATTTGCAGAATTTGATAAGATCGATAATGTCAATCTGCAAGGCTGGAGATAAGCCAGAATAAGTGATAAAATCATAGATTGACAAAAGTCAACTAACTAACCGGGTAGTCAAAAACTGGTCAGTTCACCCATTAATTAAAAATAAAATTTTCAAGTTTCAAGATATTATCCAGCTTTATTTTTGGTAATTATCTCTAAAATCTTAAATGAGATGTACTAGATTCGGGATAATTCTTTTCCTAACCAAAAGCTAAATTGATTTCATCTCTATATCAATGATAATTCATGGATTATTTTCCCAAGTCATCTAAACAAACTATACCGATTAGAATAATCTAGACCTTAGACCAAACTTGAGACAAGTGGACTGGACTAATGCAGTTGGACGGAAGTGACGAACTGGACTACACTTGGACTTGACATGCAACTCGACTAGACATGGACTTGCACTAGATTGGGCTAAATTAATTAACTAAACTACAGTACTAAGCCTAGACTTAATAATGCACCCTAATTAATAATAAAGTCCATTATTTATTTAATTAAAAATGCCTACAAAAATGGAGTGTCTACACTACCCATGAGGGTCGGGTAATACCCGCGGGTAAATTAAATGACCAAAGTTCTGGTTAATTCTTTTTTGTAATAAACATATTTTAATTTTCTCATTTTGCTAGTTACTACTTACTAGTTAGGCATATTTTTTCCTTTTGTTTCTTTTGCTTATTTTTACTAGCACATTTCATGTTTTTGGTAGTTGTAAAAAATGGTTTTCAATTTAACAAAACTTAAAAGTTATGTCAAATATAACTCATGGTCTCCTACTTAGTTGCTTACAATTAAGTACTTAGTACATGTTAATTGTTAAATACTATAAGAATAACTCCAACCATCCACCCCATTCTCTACCCACAATTCAAAATAAAACAATTAAACTTTATTATAGATACATCATCACATGCATAAATCCATTCAATTTAATGTCTTCAATTCCTACAATTCTACTTCCAATTCAAGTCTTTAAATCTCCGTCAAGCTTCTTGCATCGAACGACCTACATGTGCTCAATTGATCGGCAAAGGTACCACTAGTTCACTATCCTGCGAACCTTCACCTACATTTAAGAAAATATTATTAAACTAAATCTTGAAACACATAAATAAACTTTATAATTCTAATGCTTTGAAAATAAAGACTTACTTTGACTTTCATAATCATAAAACTAATTACGTTCATAAACCAAAGCTAGAGTATTATCTGGAGTATGTGAACTCCAATATTTTGAGAGAATTTTTGCTCTAATACGAAAAGCCAATTCGGAGGTAACAGTGGTTATTCCGAGGCTTGTGATGTCACGTGCCATATTAGAAAGAATGGTATACCTAGAATGATTATCTTTCCAATACTCCAAGACATCCAAATATGCATGTTCCATGCGATCATATGCCGGTTCCTCCAAGTAATGATCCAAATCAAACTTCTTCTTGGCCTTAAGTCGTCGCTTTTTAAAGTAATCCTGCATTGTTTTAACAAGAAACATAAGAAATTAAACAAAAATTTTAAACAAGTAAACAAGAAACGTAAACATAAAAAGGAAATAACTTACTTCTGCATCATCTTCTTCCACGAAAATGGCACTCTGAAGCTTTATCTTTTGGAGCATTGAAATTTTGAACAACATATTATTCATAGAGCTTCTCGATCTCCTTTTTTGAGTTCTTTTCCCTTTTCTTCCCCTTTTCCCGCGTCAATCTTTTCATAGCAATATTCCACATATCCCCACTTGTAGTGACGATCAAGCACTATTGCTATAGCTCGTATACTACTAAAAGACTCCTATTACTTTAAAAACTTAAGATACATTTCCATAGCCATGCTTATCAAAATTAGATCCTCACTTTCCATCTCTTCCATTATGTGCAATTGAATTCTTCATACCAATTTAAAATATAGATTTGACGTTGGGTAGTCAATCCTGGGCACAAGATTGGTCATGTAGCATCTTGTACCTTCAGAGATGTCTAAAATAATTATCTATTGGTCAAAAAAAAAGGGGGGGATAATTTTTAGCAATAATTGGTGATGGTATTGTATGAAAGGTTAAAAATGGGGTCAACATGTAACTATGGCAAGTTTTGGCGCCATTTTGTAATTATGAAAAATGCTGGGGGGGGGGGGGGCTATTTTGTAATCATGAAAATTAGGCATGTACGTGTCAAATTCTAAGAAATATTTTCATAATATCATGCCACCTCCTACTTTTTTAAGGGCGACTAATCTAATATAAATATAAAATAAAGGGTGTGATCAATAATTATGATTTACAGGAAAGAAAGAAAAAAGAAACAAAAGAGACAAGAAAAAAAACAGAGAAATAGAAAGCATAGGAAGAACAGAGGGCCTCGGCAGACGAGAGGAAGAAGAAGGATGGAGGAGGGGAGAGAAGATGAGAGAAATTGTAGAAAATTCTCCAAGGTAATCCATTCCCTTTAGTGCATAATTTTTAGGGTGTGTAAAGGTAAATTTAGTGCATGTCTTAGTATGTGTTAGGCCCCCAGGAGGGGGGGGGGTTATTGTATGGTTTAAAGAATTATGTGTGCACGGGGAGAAGGGGGACTGAATAACAGCCGTGAATTAGTTAGTTTGTGTGTGCGTGCGTGTGTGTGTGTACTTAGGTTGTGTAGCAGGTGTATGTGTGTATTGAGGGGGTGTTTTTTGTATGTGTTAGTGTGTGGGTGCGGGGTGTGTGTGTGGGGGAGGGGGGTAATTTTGTGTGTGTGTGTGTGTCTTGGTAGAGGGGGAGAAGAAAGATAGCGTGCGTGTGCTATGTGACAGCATGCGTAACCGTGCGGTGTGTGTGTGGGTGCATGTGTGTGTATGTGTGTCGTGGTGTAGTTATGTAGGTAGAGGTGTGTTTGTGTGTGAGGTGAGTGTAAGCACGCATGATCACAGTGTTGTGTCGGTGTGTGTTCGTTAAACAGTATGGGGGTGGGTGTGATTATGTGTATATAATGTGTGTATGTGTGTGTTATAGGTGTTTTAGTGTTTGTTCTTGTGTGCAACAGTGTGTGGGGAGGGGGCCACGTGCGAGCTAATATCGTGTATGGGTTTCGGCAGTGTGGTGAGGAAGAAGGAGGGAGGGGGTAGAGAGGGAAGGGGGAGGGAGGGAGGGGGAGAGAGAGAGAAAGTGAGAGAGAGAGAGAGTGTGTGTGTGTGTGTGGTAGCGTGTGTTGTGCTTCATGAATAGCAACCATAATCGTCACTATAGGGGGTTAGGTTTTTAATAGTTATCAACTTTTTTTTTAAAAAAATAGCTCACAACAGATCATGGCCAAGTGCAAAAAGGAGACCCTATTATTTCTATGAGACGCACACTGTGAAAAATTTTAGGATTTTTTTTGTGTCCGCGAAGGACGCTAAATAATTGTATCTGTAAAAAGGGGCTTTCGATTTATTTAATATGTCAAATCAAGTTATTTTTGTTTGAAAATATATGAGGACCTCATATTACTGATGTGTTTCACTGTCTATAATTTCATGGCATTTTGATGTCGATAGCCATTTTTAACGGAAGCAGCCTTTGAGCGCTTGATTCGATTGTCGGTTACAAGTTTTGAGCGAAAATTATCTGAAACACTTTTTAGTCCAAAAATGACTTTAGGTTACTTAAAAGGGTGTTTACCTTTTGAGATGCTTCTGGCGTGAGGGCCACCAGAGAGTGTTCTGGTAATTTTTTAATGAGAGGGGTGTTATTGTAATTTTACCTACAAAAGGGCTATTTTTGGTAAATTCACGTATGGTAGGGGTATTTTGTTGATTTTACCTACGGGAAAGATGTTTTGGTGATTTAGATATGAGAGGGGTGTTTCTAGTAATTTTTCTAGGCGAGGGGTATTTTGGTAAATTTACATGCCCCTGCGAGTGAGTCATTCTGGGAATAGGAGTGAGTTTGTACTAGGCTTAGTATCGTAGCATAAATTCCATTATGATAATTGGATTGTTCCCTTTAGGTTAACATATAAGATTTTTCGGTTAGGCTAGCTTAGCTTCGGATCTAGGTAATGGTTTCTATCCGAACCTTAAGTTCATCAATTTGTATTCGTAAATATTCTTTCGATTTGTTTTTGGCTACTATCAACGCCGGGATACATATTGATATCAACATGTTATTGCCAGCAAAACCCTAATATTGAGCCTAAATCAGTTATTCGAATGACCTGTTGATATGGTGATCATTGTTCTTCTGTATAGTGACTTGAGAATCTGCTTGCTGTGTAATGAAGGGAGTTGTTATGTATTAGGGGGCATTGGTGTGTATTCGTGTGTTATTGCATGGGATGCTGGCTAGTACCTTGATGGACTAGTATTTGTACATAGACATTGTCTATATGGCTTTGCCCTTGCTCATGTTCAATATCATCTGGTTTCGCTTGCATCTGAATCCGTTTGCCTTGCATCTGTAGTGATTATCTGGTGACTGGTTGAAGGGGTTAAGTTGATATTGATGCGATTATATGTGTAACACCCTGATATTTTTCGATTCAATTAGAAACTTTTAGCGATGAATTTTTTTCTTTCAGTTAGCGTTTATATTTTTATTTAGTAAACATTTAGCAACACTTAGTATAGCGAGGTCATCTAACCAAATCATGAGTATTTTTCGAGTACCTAAACTATATTAAATTATTTATTTGGACATGTTTGCAATAATCGATAGTTGTGGGTAAAATTATAATACTTAACAAAAGTTAGGGTAGCTTTTGGTAAATTGCCAACTTATGCAATCCTAGGGTAGCCGTCCTATATTCATTTCTCTTCTGCCTGGCAAGTTTTTAGAGAGAGAAAGAAAGCGGCAGATAGATATAGAGAGAGAGAGAGACATCGTGAAGAAGGTTTCCGGCGATCGGGTTGATTATCCAGTAAGTCTCCTGGCATTTCTACTATATTTCATCTAGTGTTTATAGTAACTGTAAAGGGATGATCGTGAGGGTGTGCCTGCCGTGCAAAAGTGTTGGTTTTGGTGTCATACCATGATGATTTCTGGTGGGTATGCAGTATAGCTCAAGTGGCCGTGAGATAGAGTTGCCGCCGAAGAAGATGGCTGTCGTGAGTGAGACAAGGGGGTTCAAGCAAGTCACAACCATGGTGACTGTGACTGTGCATCTGTATATGTGTTTTTTAGGGACAAGAAAGGAAAAATAGTAAGGCAATATGTGGGTTTTGAAGAGGAATAACATGAGGGGCCGTAGGGTTAGGAGAGAACTAGTCGTAAAGGGGTTGTGACTTATGAGATGTTTGTGAGGGTGATGCTTTAGAAGGTGTAGTGTATACGTGGGTGTAGTGCGCATGAGAGGTTGTGTAGGTGTATATGTGTGTGTATATGAGTTGGATGAGAAAGAAGCTACTGTCGTGAGGCAGTATCATATACGTGTGAATCTGTCAAGAGGGCATTTATGTGCATGAGTATGTGTGGGGTTTTTGACATCTGTGTGCGATGTGTGTGCAGTTGGGTGTGTGTGAATTATGTACATGGTGAAGCTGCTAAGACAGCAGCCGTGAGTCCATGTGTGAGTAACTGGGTGTGTGAGTGTGTATACTGCATATATATGGGTGCTGCAGTGGGGAAAATATGTGCGTAGTGTGCGTGAAGCTGAGTGAGTGAATGTGTGTTTGTGTTCGTGGGTATGTGTGTGTGGTAGTGTAAGTGAGGTTAAAGAGGGGTTGCTAAACAGCCCCATATGTAGGTGTGTGCGTGTGTTTTGGGTATGTGAAATGTTCAGTGGGTGTGGGTGTGCTGTGTGAGTGCATTGTGTGTGTTGTGTGCATGGTGATGCTGCCAAAACGCAGCTCATGTGTGATGGGTGCCTGTATGTGTGAATTGTGTGTCTTATTCTGTGCGTGAACCTGTGTGAACGTGTGTGTGTGCTGTGTGTGTGTGTGTGTGTGTGTGTGTGTTGCATGTTCTCTGTGACCGTATGTGTTTGTGCATATGTGTTGTGGTTGGACAGCAAGAAGTGGAGCTATTGCATGTGATGGGTGAAGTGTGGGGAACTTGTGTGCCTGTATGTATGATTGTGTATAAGTGTTGTGTGCATGAGTGTATGTGTGTAAGTGTGTATTGTGTCTTACAGGTGTGTCCATGTGTGTGCAAGTACTGTGTCCATGTGTGTACAAGTACTGTGTCCATGTGTGTAAGGGTTGTGAGTGGTCTGTGAGGGAGTAGAGACCGAGCGAAGAGGGGAAGAAGGGAGAAGGGAAATACGGATTGGGTAACGGGTTGACGTTAGGTTCAGCACGAGCATATGCTAGTGCACGGTTATCGTTATCACATAAAATTTTATAGTATAGTGCATTAGGCCATATTAAATTCATATAATTTTATGAAATCATATGTATTTTTAACATTTTGGCAAGTTCAAATGTATAAAAAAAAAAAATTGCCTTTAGACTCATGAAAATGTTTTGGAAAAATTAAAGTAATGTTTTTATTGCATAAATAAGTCCTAGTTTAAGTTTGATAATTTTTAGAATTGATTTGGTATCTTTGCCAGATTGCATTGATTTTAGCAAAATGAAAAATAAAGAAATAGTTTGAATGCCTTTTATTCTGATTTTTATTTCTATAATTTTATACATATATTAGGGATTTTATAAAAAATTATGAGTCTTTATTTCCAACTAGAAGCAAATATGGTAATTTATGGGTTTTCATTGCATTTAAAGAAATTACTTTTAATTTAAAATTCAAAAAATTCATATTTTGACTTTTATTATTGTTTCAAGCTATAAAAGTGTTTTAGTGTAATTTAATATAAATTTTAGAGTGGTCGTTACACGTTAAAGAGTGTACATAATTTTCGGTTAGGTTGGCCGTGTGTGGGACCAGCTTTGAGTTGTGTGATTTTGAGGTTAGAAGCGAGCGCCATTTGGGTAGTTGATATTAGGTTTATATTATAGTAGCATAGATTGTATTCTAACATATGCATTTGCCAATCTAGGTTTATTCTGAGAATTTTAATCGAGGTTGCGTAGCATTGCATAGCGTGGATCGAGGTAAGGATTTTCTCTCCGAACCCTACTTCATTATTCTAAATTCAAATATTTTATTATGAAATCTTTACAAAGTTCATTGAACTCTGATTTTTTCATTGATATGAAATTACTTTTGAACTGCCCATGAAACCCTAGCTTGAACCTTCTAGCAATCGTTTGGAATTCGTAATTCTCATTTGTTTATTTAATTTAGTCATTGTAACATATTAAATTGTGTTTAAATTCCTTGAATATTGACACGAGTTAGTAAACCTGAGAGTTATAAGGATGGTATGCATTTTTGGAGTTATAAGGATGGTATGTATTATTGGAGTTATAAGGATGGTCTGTTGGTTGGGTTAAACTAGTACGTAGATGGACTAGTCAGTGTACATATGTATATGTAAAGTGTATCGAGCACTGCCGGGGTGGCTTTACTATAGTGTACTGCTCATGTTCCATATTTTCTATTCCTGTTTTATTATACATTAAGTGTTTTGAATAACTGTTAATTGAGGGATTGAGTTGATACTCGTCCTTATGTTTATATTGAAATGTTGTGGTTTTTTTTTGAAAACCCTTTCTAAAATTATCATTTGATTTCATATAGAAAATTATTTGAATCGTTCTGTTTCTTCATTTTAAAAGTTGTCATTGGTTTAAATGTAAAATCCTTCTTATCGTTTTCTTATTTTTAAATCATTGATCGACCTTACTGGGCTTTCGAAGCTCACTCTCATTTAACTTCATCAAGACCCCTGTGCGGGTAAACTTCTCTAGCTTGTTGGTTAGATTTAAATTAATTTGAGGAATTGTAATGATTAGAAGCTCTGACATAGGTTTTCATAGTTTGTTATTTGAAATCGAGGTTTTTATATTCTTAAGTAGTGAGTGTTTTAACGTTCCGGGAGTTCGGGGTGATAACGTTTCGGAAAAGTCCGGGTGTTAAAGCTTCGAATTTTCGGGATGTTACAATATGAAATGATTCACAAACTCAATTCGAATCTATGAATCATGTCGTAATTCTTTCATATGGTCTTTGAGCAACCTTACTGAGCTCTCAAAAGGTCACATTCGTTTGTTCCTTTCTGCAGGTAATGAACACCAGTAGATTGCTCAGGGATGGGTTAGAGCCCGAGTGAGATTATAGAGTACTTGCCGTTATTTTGCATAGTAGGACCCCAGCGTGGGTCGGCACTTTAGTAGTTTAAGTAGATTTTTTATGGCTATATAGTTTAGAGAAATTGACTTATGGCATATATTAGAAGTTTTGCTACATGTTTGAAGTTGAATATTGAGTTGAGATTATTTTTGTTTGTGAGCAGTGTCTAATGTGCTTTGATGTGGTTAAAGCTTCGGGGGTTTTGGGCTTCGGAGCTCTGAGTTTTCGGGTCGTTACAGTTGGTAGCAAAGCAATATAGTCTTGTGGTACTCAGAGCTTAAATATGAGATTCTGTAGACTCTTGAGCCTAAGATAATCTATGATTGAGATTATACTTTGAGAGCGTAGATTAGGTTTTGACAATTTATTTGATGTTTCAGTGTAAAATTGAGATTTTGGTTAAGCATGCAATAGTAGGCCCCATATTACTTTTCCTCTAGGATTCAAGGAATTTAAGATTTAACCAAAGAAGAGTATTGAAGGATAAGACTATAGAATTTTGGAAAGTGATTTGATTATTTAGTCATAAGTGATGTGCTAACTTAGAGCCTTAAACTTTAGAGGAGGTGCAAAATATGGTTTGTAGAATCATATTTTTGTGCCATTTTAAAACAACACATTTCTACTATGATGGATTGTGTAACAGTTTGAACTCATTAATTTGAGACATCAAAGTGCATAGCAAAAGCGTAGTGGTTACAATTTTTTTTGTCTTTGTGTGACTGTAAATGTTTATAGGAATTGGTTGTCCATATTAGCTAGGTCAAAGTTAAGATGACTCCAATTGTGGATTTGTATCAGTGCAAACTTTGATCACCTCTATATGCTAGTATGAGGTTGAGGAGGTGTTGAGAATGGAAATTAGAACTCAAGGTTGGCATTGTAGAGTGCAAGTCTTACATGACCATCGCTTAGTACTTTAGCACACCATGGGCTTGAAGTTAAGCTTGCTACTATTAAGTAGATTATGCTAAGGATATAGTCTGGTATATTATCAATATAATGTAGTGGAAGCATGATGGATTAGAGATTGATTTATTCGTTTCATATGCATTGAATTTGGAGTGGCGTAAATTCAGTTCAGTGACTTCGTGCTAGCTAAGTCATTCATGAAGTTCTGGAATGGTTAGAGCGCAAATGATTACCTGACATGTTTAAGCTTAGCGTTGAGATTTGAAAATTTAGGTCCGCTTGTCTAGGACTCGATCTTGGTACTAGCCCAGAATGATCTAAAATCTATCAAATGGATGTCAAGAGTGCATGCTTAAATGGATTTACTTCGGAGGAAGTATATGTGGCCCAACCTCCCCTATTTCAAAAATGAAAAGTACCCAAACCATTTTTTCAAACTTAGCAATGCTCTCAAGGTTCAAAACAAGCTCCTAGAGCTTAGTATGAAAGACTTCTAGAAAATGATTTTCTTAAGAGTGAAAATGAGACACCATTCTCTTTGTAAAATCTAAAGGCAAAGACTTACTGTTAGTACAAATTTGTGTTGATAATAGTATATTTGGTCTTGGAACTTGCCTCTTGTATAAATAGGGAGTTTGAAATGAGCATGATCGGAGAACTCAATTTCTTCTTTGGATTGCAAATTGAAAAAAAGGGTGGAATTTTCATCAATCAAGCCAAATACACAAAAGAATTACTCAAGAGACTTGTCATGGAAGATTCAAAAGCATTTGACACTCCAATGAACTCATCATTAAAAGTTGATAAACATGAAAAGGTTAAGAATGTTTATATCAAGTGGTATCGAGATATGTTCGGCTCACATCTTTACGTTACAACAAGTAGATTTCAAGTTTAATATTTAGTGTTCGTTTATGTGCTAGATTTCAGGTATGCCTTAAGGAATCACATTTAGTAATGGTCAAAATAATTCTTAGATAACTTAAACGTACTCATGATTGAGAATTATGGTATCATAGGAACACACCCTTCTTTGATCTAGTTGGTTATTCTGACGCTGACTATGCCGGTTGCAAAGTCGAATGAAAAAGCACTAGCGGCAGCTGTCAATTCCTAGAACCCTCGCTTGTTTCATGGAGCTCTAAAAATAAAATTTTGGTTGCATTGTCTACCACCGAAGTTGAATAGGTGGCGGTTGGTACTTGTTGTGCACAAATACTTTGGATGAAACAAATCCTATGGACTTTGGACTCAAGCATGATTGTATCCCTATTACTATAACAAATCTAGTTCTATTGACTTGAGCAAAAAAAAACTCATCCATCACTCAAGGACCAAGCACATAGGAATCAAACATCTTTTTATTTGTAATCATATGCGAAAAACTTGATACTATTCTAGATTTAGCAATCACCGACTAGCAAAATTCTTCACAAAACCCTTATATTCGACATGATTCCCCGCTTTTAGAAGAGAACTTGTCATATCTTAGGTTCTATGATCAAACTAATATATCGTGTAAGCTAGAATGCAAAATGCTCTTCACATGCTTGAGTATGACCTCATATACTTATAGCTTGTAGTTTTGGTTGTTTCTATTGCAAATTTGTTGCTTTTATTGACGTTGACAATTGCAGTGATTTATTATGAATCTCAATTCTCATATCCATTATTATTTTTGTCTGAGTTGTCATGCACATCATTTGTTATTTATGACAAAAGGGGGTGACATTGGGAAGTCAGTCGATTATAAGGCAGCAGCCTCTCGGTGAACAGCAATGCAGTCATTTGCGTTAGAGTATAATCACTTTTCAATAGAGAGGAGATGATCTTCTCCAATTTTTACACTTCATCTCTCATTGTCTCTCTTCGAACGAACTTCCATCTCTCCTAGGGCATTAAATTTTGTGAATTTCACTTCTAACTGATTTGTACTTCTTCCAAAATCTCATTCTACTACATTTTCTCTAAACTTTCACCGACTGATTTTACCTGATATGCCCTAGATCTTTGAAAGACCAATCTTTACCTAGGATTCTATGTTGTCAATTTCGTTCGAAATTGATCAAATAATTCATGTTTTGAGTAAATTATAGATGGTATCCCTTAATTTCATTTCAATACACACGCTACCCCAACCTTTTGGAAAATGCACCGACCCCCTTCACATTTCGTTTAGTGCATCATAAAGCCCCTCTCATTATATCCCATCCATTTTGACTTTAAAATATTCTGAAAATCCAAAAATACCCCTGCTACCATCACCTTAATAATTCAATAAAGCCCCAAAATCAGCACTTCCACGGTCCAAATCAAGGCTTCCATCCCCACCACCCACGGTCGCCTCATCTGCCTAACCTTTCCTGACTCCACCACCTCCTCCAACCCTCTACCTTATTTAACCCACACTCACACACAAAAAACACACAAATACACGACCCACCCCCCACTGTCGGACCCCCCTCCCCCCAACACACACAGACGAGACACATGCCCACATAGACATACCCATGGTCACATTGACTGGATCGATTGTTGGCAATATGTGATGACCCAAAAGTCTGGGGCTTTTAACACCCCGTACTCCCAGAGCATTAAAAACACTCACTTGGTCGATCGATCATTAAATGACAAAGAAGCCTCGATTTAAATAACCAACTTTCAAAACATATACCAAAGCTTCTAATCAGTGCAATACCTCAATTTCTTCAAAATAAATACTCATAAGTAAACAGTCCAAATTTAAGCTCTCAACAGAGTGAACTAGACAATGTTTACCCACGTGGGGGTTCTTGTCCAAAACAATAACAAGATATTCCAATTTCTCACTCGGGCTCTAAACTCAATCCCAAGCACTCTACTAGTGAACCTTAACTGCAGAAGGGAAACATGCAAGGGTGAACTTTGAGAGCTTAGTAAGGTTGCTCAAAGACCAAAAGAAGTGAATTACGAAACGGTTCACATATTTAGTTTGATGAAATTTTTTTGAGGGATTTCAAAATTAATACAGATAATTCGATGACAATATGAGGAAGAGTGTCAACTAAACCCCTTTGCTCAGATATAATCAGAAATCACTTCAGATACAATGTAACAAAATCAGATGGTATTGAACATGAGCACAGGGTAACTAACAGCTAAGCAAAGCCACACAAGCAGTGCATAAACAGATACAAATACAGACTACATATGCGTATGTGCACTGGCTAGCCCATTAAGGTACTAGCTCACACCAATACACACCTACACCTCCAATACACACCAACTCCCGCCAATACACAACAATATAGATTTTCATGTCAATACACAGAAGAACAATAATTGCAAATTCAACATATTACCAATGCTCGATGGGTAAAAATGATGAGTATCGATAAGAGTTTCAAATGGTCGTTTAAGGCTCAAGGTAAGGTTTCATAGGCAAATAACGCACTCTTATCAAAACGTGAACACAGTCCAATAATATTCGATAAGAAATCAGAATAAAATTATGCAGACTGCCCCCCTCCAGAAGGCAGTCTTCCCCCCACCATGCACACACACACACACACGTATACACACATACCACACATCATACAAACCCACACACAAACACAGTCATGCACACAGCACACGCGCATGCGCGCAATGCCTCGGCAACTTCACGCACACAAATAAACACAAAGTCATTCAAAAATAACACACACCATACAACACGCATACCAGTGCACACTCATTACACACCCCAAACCCACTATACGTACACACACGACACACAAAACAAACACAATACACTGCCTTCTTCCTTGTCCTTTAGATACACACAGAGCACACACACACACACACATGGCAGCCTTAGCACTCCCCATATAAAAAAAAAAAACCATGCATAATACCAAATGCGCACACTCTTGCACAACACGTACACCCCATGACCACCCCCTTTTCACAGCCATAAACCCACGAAACACCTCATGGCAAAGTCCCTATTTGTCCCTTAAACACACACACAAGCACGCGCGCGCGCATACACACACACACACACACACATAGAGAGACGACCACCATGACCATGACCTGCTTGAATCACCCCTATTACACTTACGACAACCATTTCCTTTGGCGACATGACCTCCCAACACACACTACTACTAATGGACGCACAACTACAACAATCCCAGCCCCTTTTTGTCCCATAAAACATTGAATAATTTGAGAGAAAAGGACTAGAAACTTACCGGAAAAATCAACTTGGTAGTCGAGAAAATTTTCTTCACCCTCTCTCTATCTCTATCTCTCTACCGTGTAGCAAAAAAAGAAAAGAAAAGAAAAGTTTGGGGACTGATATATAATCTTAAAGGAAAGTTACCAAAACCCCCTCCAATTTTCTTATATTACGAAAAAGTCCAAAACAATTATTTACGATAAATTAACGTACTAGAAAATTTTAACGGGATGTTATAGGTAGGTCTAGTGGTGGCATCCCGACGGTGATGGTGATGATGACTCAGAGACTTGGTGGTGGTAATTCAGCGACTATGGTGGATTTGAGTTTTATTCCGTTAGACTTAGGGTTTTAGTTGGTGGTTGAGGACTGGTAGGGGCGGTGGGATTGGTTTGTGGTTTGTTTTTGGTTGTGGGATAAGCCAGGGGTGGTGGTGGTCGGTCTATGGTGGTGGGCTTGTGGTTGATCAGTGGATTTGAGGTTTTGTTGAATTGCGACTCGGCTTCCTGTGGTTCTAAGATGAAAAGTGGCTTTTAAGTAAAAATTTAACACCATTTACCAAAATCTTAAGGCAGGAGGTGCAAATGTAAATTTTTAAAAGGGAGAAGTAGCGAGTGCACTATAAACTCAGGCATACTGAGCGTAAATTACCCGTTGTGAGCTTTGCGCCTTAGATCAGGGCCATGGTGAGGCTCCCTCCTATGAAGCTTGGGATGTTAGCCCTCAATCCTCTAGTTAAACTTCTATGGCATATCTTCTATCATTTCATTTCAATTAAAGAAAAAGCTCAAAGCTGTTTGCAGCAAAAGGGCTATCATTCTACGTAGCCATGTCTTAAGCCCATGTTTGTTGAATGCCTTCATCCCTTGCACAATACATCATCAGCAGCAGGATCTGAAGGAACATTCTTTCCAACATGAAGATGATGGAACTATCTGGTCTTATTAATCATTACCGTCAAAAAATTCATACATAGAATATCTGTCCAACATTCAAGAGGCTCTCATGAGGAACATTAAAAATCACGCTGTTCTCCCTGCATATCTTCCTAAGAAATGCATAAATGTAATCAATGGCTATTTTCTTGTAGATCCTTGATCCCCTACTTGCTAAAACCACCGTGTTCCCAAGTATGTGCACCACTCCAGCATCCCTGCAGCTTGTCAGGAACTCCAACTCGCCCACCTCCGTCTGATTGCTATCCTGCCCCAAGGATGAGACAGTGTTGCCAGCCTGCACTGGAGATCTAACGGGCACAATCGAGTCGGCAGATGATATTGTATTTGAGGAATATGTGTTGGCATTATCTTTCAACAGGAAGTCCCTTGATTGTTGAGTTTGTTGGCCATATAAGCTGTACTCCTCAGAATCTGAACAACCTTCCATCATGGACTCGAGTCTAACAAACGTAAATAGATTATCAAAGAGCTTATTCTCAAATTCATCATCTTTCTTGTGAAGGTCTTTGTAGCCATATCTTGCAACACAACGGAACATGTGAAAATTCTTGGGCCCAATTCGTTTTACAAGAAACCTTTCGTCTTCTGGGACTGTATAAACTGGAAGGTACTTCACACAGACAAAGACGACGACAGAATGGATAGCCGGTAGGTTTGTGATGAAATGTGAAAAAATGTGAGGCACCCCACTAGGTAGCTCGGTGTACACGAGTCCTACCCCAGGAACACGTACCAGTCCCAAACTGGGACCAAGGCCAAGAATCCATGCCATTGAAACTTTACTGTGCAGCTCAAACTGGTAGCGTTTGACCGTACCGTAATGCCAGACATACATGATGATAAGGAAGGCTGCAGCAATAACAAGTGGAACCCACCCACCCTGATCAACCTTGAATAGTACAGCAGAAAAGTAGGTCAACTCCACTATGAGAGATAAGACAGCAAAGATGCCAACGAGAACCCAATGGCAGCGCCATACTAATAACATGACTAATATCATGAGAAGTGTGGTTGCAAGCATAACTACCACAACTGCTGTCCCTGTTAAGATCAAAGGCATGAGAAATAATGTAATCAAGACCAATGTCAGTCTCATAAAGAAGCCAAAGGTGTTGCCATGTTTTATAAAGGAGAGAATTTAATGCAAGAAGCATTATACTAATTTCATTTGGCGCGAATTGAACGACCAGATTCACAAGAAACCAATCAGGTAAGACAACAGTTGCAGTAGTGGAAAATATAGATGATCATGATCAAGACCATGATGAATTTGTCTTACGGGAGGAAAGCCTTTTTCCAATCTCAAACAAGACAACAGTCTGAATGATAGTAGTATAATGCAAAGAAGAAATTTGTTCTCAAGGAACAACCATGGCCGGTAGGGCTGTCAAACAAGTTAAAATCCTCTTTATTTTGTTTTGGTAAGGACTTCGTAACAGATGCATAAAGTGCTCAACCTCAAGATACACCATCGCCTTCTCAATTCGAGGCCTGCCTTTTCTTAGTGCTCCCGCTTTTCACTTCCAAACAGATGAAAAACAATTAACTAACAAGGCTACAAGCAGCAACCTATGTACATGAGAAAACACAAACTTGCATGCATTAACATAAAATCAGTCAGGCTGAATCTTCTCTACGGTAGGAAGAATGATACAAAGCCTATTACAACAGAGAAGTGGCATCTGGATATTCCACGAAGGTGTTTGTCTATGCGCGTCGTGCAGTTCAGATTTAATTTTAGGGTGATTTGCATCCAGACGTCTTGCGGTTTGGGCAAGTTGCAAAAACACACCTCACATTCCTTTTTTAACAAACGGTCCCCTGTGGTGCTGATTGTATTGCTTCGGTCATAAACCCTAACAAAACAAAGCAAATGTTTGATTTAGACCTTACCAATTTGTGCTCCACCATCATCTCCCATCTTCCATAAACCCTAAACCATAACAATTTGGTTTCATTATTATCAAACTAGATCTGTCCACGGTGGAAGTGGCCGGTGGTGGTGGACGGGATGCGTTGGTGGTTGGCATGAGTGGTGGTGGTGGTGGATGGGCCTGGGTTAGAGGGGTGGATGTGTGGTGGTGGGTTTACGAGGAATGGTTGCACCATGGCGATGGTCATGGCGTCGGCAGTGATGAAGATGAGATGGAAGCGGCAGCAGGGTTGTGGTGGTGACGAGAGGGAGGGGCAACGGGTTTGTGATTGATAGGGAGTTACCTATGGCAGTGGTGGGCTGGTTGGTGGTCGTGGTGGACGGGATGATTTGGTGGTGGCCAATGCGGAGCAGCGGCAGCTAGGGTTAGTCTTTATCTTTCAACCAAAAGGTGGGGGGAAATTTTTGGGGTTTGGTTAGTGAAGGAGAAAAGGGGGACACAGGAGGGAAACAAAATAAATTGGAGAGTAATTAAGTCATTTGCCTAAATTAATCTGCCCAAAATGAATTTGTTAAGCTTGTGTGCTCCACACGCCGTTAATTTGGATGATTTTTTTTAGGGATGCAACAAAATAACTACCACAGGGGGTCACTTGCAAAAAATGGAATCATAGGTATTTTTGCAACTCGCCAAAACCACAAGAAGCTTTTGCAATCTACCCTCAATTTTATCCAAGGTCTATTTAAGCTTCTCGAAAAATTTTAACGGCTGAATCTAGTACTAATGTTTATCTTTTTGTAGGAAATTTAACTATTTCATGCTTATGGCCGCAGGCATACCACTGACCAATGGTTCTATGTCGTCACTAGGTCTCAAGTTAGTTCGAACATATTACTAGTCTAAGCTTGTTGGCAAATGTTGGAATGCCAGCCAGAATGTAGGAGACTAAAATACAAGTAAATGCCTACCTTTTAAATGGATCTCCTAGTAAATTCAGAAACTTTAATAAAAATGGTGATATAACCCCGAAGGGGTAAACAGAACGGAGTAGGGGAGAGAACTCACAATCTCATCCCGTTTCTTTAGTGTTGTACATATGACTTGTTTATCCAAAGCCTATCGTACTCGTATAAAGCACAATAAGTGTCACCATACTGGAATTCCCAACAGTCTGAAAAACAGCAACCACTTTGAGGCACGAATATCTGGCAAACTATGACAAGGAAAAGTACCCAGACTGCTTCCATCAATTTCCTAGCAAAATTGTGCAATCTTTCTTTTGCCTTTGAACTTCCCAGGCATTAAGTTCTTATCACTATGGTCAACCACCTGACAAATAGCACACCAATGCCATAATCCTGATTTTGCTACTGATTACCCAACGCCATCAGTATAACTAGTCAACTGATGTATATTTTGAGTTTCACATTCCAAAATCATCAACATCATGATGCAGAGTACTCTGCCCGTGCGTTCAAAATCACACATGCTAAGAAAATATAAGTATTGCTACTAAATATGTACGTGGATTTTTTCTATTCACAAGTCATTCACAAGGCATTAACCAGTGACAGTAAGAAATTTTCCATAGGTTTAAAAAGGTTTTTTGGAACAAGCTAAAAGAAAAGAATGTAAGAAAAGATTAATTTTTAGATGATCTTTTTCCTTAATTTTCTTAAATCTTTTTGGGTGACCTAGGCGGGTGAATTTCTTCTACTTATGCATAAACCCTATTTAACATTGCATTCAGTCTCCACGCATGAATTGCTTTTATTTTTCTTAGTTTCTCATACGTTCCACACATCAATGGCATTCTACTTCTTAGAACCCTTAAAAACGCTTCCAGAAAATGACTTAGTACATGAACTTGATCATAATTGTTGTAATCAATATAGTGCAGGATCAACTCACCATAAGCATTGCCAATTTGGCTTTGATGTTTGAAACTAGCAGTAACAGCAATGCAAAGAACCATAAGAAGCCAATTAATATCTGGAATATATATCTGTCCAAGGAACTTTTTTGATGTATGTACGACCTTGACTCTAGGAAAACAGCCGAGGGCAAGGGCCTGCTTGATTATGGAGAAAGTAGCAGATATTGTGGCCTGACTAGCGACAATAGCAGCCAAAGTTGCAACAACAAAAACTGGCCAGTATATGCTATCTGCACAAGAAAAATCATCTCCATTAGACACCACAATTTCTCACCTCATTTGGGTAGGCGTAATATCAAGCTGGATATCACTATTCTTGCTAATACTGTCCATTGATTTAGAACTCTTAAGACTAGTGAAGACATGGCCACCAGCTTTGCTTAACAGGAAAAAGACATGTATATGCTGAACTAATCCATTTTGTTACCAACATCTGAAGCCGATGTATATTCAATTACCAAATTGGCTAGTATCTTAAACACAGTAAGTTTACATCCGTTTGTGTTATTGGGAGCACCCCAGTCCCAGGTGACTCCTTTCTTTATTCATCTTCCTTCTTCCCTATTTCTTTCACTGTGCTACTTTTATTTGCTGCAGACTTCACAAATTTGATTCACAAATATTTACTTAATTGATTAATTACCAGCCTCTGATCCAAGGAAGGCTTTTACTTCTGAAATCTGAACCTTGTTTACATTTAAAAATACTACATGAAAAGAAAAAACAAAGCATGGACTGTTTGGAATCTGGATCCCTTAATATAAGAACCTACAGACAAGTTAAGGTGATATTTAGGAAAAGAAAAAGAAATGCATCACAATCATGTAGCACAATCCCAAAGAAATACTTGCAGCACAGCAGCAGAGTCAATGTTGTAGTCCCACTTCACACCAGAAGATGATCCCAAACGAGCTACCAACACTTATCCAGGTATCCAACTTTTTTTTGTTACATGGATCTCAGAAAATTAAAAAATAAAAATAAAAGAATTGCAACTACTTCGTCAAATATCTAGACTGCCTGTACAAAAATGTGTTTCGTTTTAAAAAGAATTCACAAAACGTTGTCCAAGAGACAAAAGCAGCAGTGCCCAATGGTAATTTGCAGCAAATGAAACGACCAAAAAAAGACTTTAATAGATGAACTAAACTTTGCAGTACTCCATGTCTTCATTAGCCTTGCGTATTAGACAAATAAACTACATTCCCTAGCATATAATAATTGCCAAGGATATACAAAAACGAAACTATCAACCTGAGCATTTTTAGTTTCTTAGTTCTTCATATTACCTTCTAAAGCTTCTATTTACACTTGAAGGGATTTCAGATTGTCAAATAGCTTGAGACTTAGCATTTGAAATCATAATCTGAGCAATTTTTAGTTTCTAAGTTTCAAGTGTAAACACGTACATTTCCCACATTACCAAACATCTGGAAACTTAATGGGACCCCTATATTGCGTGCTATTTTAATCCGTACAGTTGAAATTTGTCAAGGGGGTCAAAAGATAGTTATCATAAGTGGTTTGTTGGAGGATCAGAACTAATTTGAATCCCAGTACCATCCTTCTTCTTTTTTGCCAAATCATATACTGCAGCCAAAGTGGCAACTGAGGACCTAAGTAGTCACCTAGACTGCGTTAACTAACGGCCTCGTTAGTCGCTACTCACCAAATGCCACTTTTTCCAACAAAGAAATCCAGCAAAATTGGAGGGAGAGAGCACAAGGAACAGTTGTAGAACAGAAAAACGAAATCACCGAGGCTCCAACTACAATCGAACTCACTTCTGCTATCACCACTGAGCCCCACAATGACCAAGTACATGATGGTGCCAGCAGAAAGAGACCCCCTGCATCAGCCCTTTCTGTTTTCTTTGTGAAAGCCATCTTTATGAGGTAGTCGAGAATACCCTCGCTCCATCTCTCCATTCCTCCCTCCATCCCTCCCTCATATTTTATTGAATCAACCATCTCTTTCTTTATCAACCCGGCACAAGCCACTTTTCCTCTTTGCAAGTTGAGAAAGTGTCTATCGACAACTCTTTAACTCATATACCATTTGTTAGTAGGTGTCAAAACAACCAAGCATGCTCTGTGTGGTTGCACTCCTGACAGATAGCTTTACCAGCTTACCATCTCTAACTGAAGTTCAGCCCTCCCTCCAAGTGACAAAACGTCTATCTGACTACAGGGTTGACCACTATTAATCAGGCAGAACTCTATCTTCAAGAAGGAGCTGCTTGTTACTATATTGCAATCTCTATAATATATCCTCATTCATATATCTTGTCAAAATCATATCCTCGGTGAGCCCTGTCAAAGGCCTCCACTAGCTTTTCCCACTTTGATGTCCTCCCACGGTTTCCCCTGCATATCTGCATTCTCCGATAATTCCTCCCAGACAAATTTTGCTACTTATCCTACCTGAGGGATATACTCGGGATTCTCTTTTCTCCTCTAACCATTTTAACTAGCATAATTCTATCACACATCCTGTTGACATCTACAACTTCATTTCTTAGGGTCTTATCTAGTATAATCACTACTAATTTCTATTTAACCATTTCCAGAGTTAACCATAACTTCAAACCCGTGCTCCATCTCCCTTCAAACCCAAGCCCCATCTCCCAAGATTCTCTTTCTCGTTGCTTGTCCAAGGAGACAAATTATGCTGTCTCCTTCATACATCACATCATATAAACTCCTTCATACATCACATCATATAAACTAACTGCAACTTGACTATAAACGACCTTCGTATTTAGACACGGTAAAGACGACATTCTAAAGATTAAGCCGAGTACAAACACATTCATTTATGGGATTGAATCATATCTACGCTATCTATAATGCCGACCCCTGAAAATTGGTTGGTATGGCACTATTTGATCTAATACTCTTTAGAGAATGACACGTGGCACTAAACCCAAAACTTCAAATTGCAAAATTCAAACTAAATAGCTACGGACCATGTTTGGCTTTTCTCAAAACTAAAGTTTTAATTCTAAACAAAATAGAACGAATGACTCCCTTTACAAACAGTATTGCAACAGCATTCATAATCTCCTATTTCATATATTTCTGCATGCACCCATGGACCACAATTGTATCCTATCATCTGGAAAATATCTAATTGCAAGCACTGAGATCTTGCAAACCTTTTTCAAGTTTGATGAAGAAATCTACTAAACTGCTAGAGAGCCTAGTTCAGATCTTCTACCATGCTCAAAATGCATAAATGCATAATACATGAAATTTAGCTTTGAGCATCTCATTGTTTGGCTTATATGCAATTCCAAGGCTTCATCTCACTTTGATACAGTTTCAGGCTACATAAACAAAGTTCTGCACAAAAACACTTTCCGCATATGTCTTTCTTATGTTTCCATGCAGTAGGGTATTCATCTGGCTAAGAAATAATAAAATGTAAGACAGAGTAACCGTTTGATATCAATTCCAAGGCTTCATATCAGTTTA
Organism: Escallonia herrerae; assembly: GCA_033070095.1. NCBI lineage: Eukaryota > Viridiplantae > Streptophyta > Magnoliopsida > Escalloniales > Escalloniaceae > Escallonia > Escallonia herrerae. The sequence goes on along the minus strand of JAVXUP010001167.1, from coordinate 192,927 downwards.
ATACAGTTTCAGGCTAAGAAATTTTCAAAAGCCTGCACAGCCTGTTTCCACATTTTCTTTCTTCTACTTTCATGCAGTATACCATAATTTACCAGTAAGTAGGGCATCTATGTGGCTAAGAAACAAATAAATGTAAGACATATTATCAAAATGAACCTGGGATAGAACGATAGAATGCATCAATAACATGCTCCTTGTTTTTCACGAGGTACGCTGCTTGTCCAGAATAGGCTAAAAGAAGGCAAGGAAACACAACAACTGTGAAAGCCAGCTGTACAGCCGGAACAGGAAAATGCGCAAGGTCTGCAAAAAGCGCCTCGGTCCCTTCAATAGTATGTGAGCAGTCATCAAAATCCAAGTCACCAGCTTTAAAATAATTCTAACAACCAAAAGAAGTGCCTGATGAATAAAAACTAAACTACAGGAAAAGGACAAACCTGTGATGCTGAGCATGATCCCTCCAAGGGAGGTCCAACCTGCTTTTCCACCCCTTCTAAAATAATGATATATTTGCACGGGTGAAAAAGCTCTCAGAACACCACTATCATATTTCCAGATGTTGAATATGCCTATACCTCCAATTAAGAGAAACCAAAGCAACACAATTGGAGCAAATAGCCACCCAACTTTGTCTGTACCATAATGTTGCATGCTGAACAACCCTACTAGTATAACAACAGCGACGAGTACAACTACACCTGCAGATAGAGACAACATTAAATATTGCACCAAGTATCCAAATTCAGAAGAAAGATTTGGAACCTGAAAATCAAAATGTTTTAGATCCAAAAAATATGACAAATGCATGTTGAGTTTTAGGAGGGATACCATTACTCATCTTGGGGTGGTCCACCTTAATCCCACCAGAAGCTGAAAGCACTGGAGAAAAGTATGATGATAAGCATCTTATAACTAATCATAAACTACGTAAAATTATGGAACCAAAAAACCAATGAGATTAGCAATAAACATCAGATGAGTTCACCCATTACGACCACAAATTAGTTTATTATAGAAGGTGGTATCAGTTCATGCTGGATTCTGAAGTACATGGTATAAGGTTAACATGGAAAAGGCATAAAGAGACACCTAAGCGGGAACTTACAGAAGCTACATCAAGTCAACAAACCAAACTAACTCTAATCTCTAGGTTCTGGGTCCATAAGAGACGGCCTTTAGCAGCTAGTGTTCTAAAAAAGGCACATACCAAGTTAAGAGACCCATGAATACTTGCCGCTGAATTGTGTCCTGTACTTGGAACCCCAGCAGTACATGGGTCCGGGCTTAGGTGCTGAGCCTACGAAAGTGAATTAAACTAAGTACTTAAAATTGTTACACCTTGTAAATGCAAAAGCTCCATAACTTGCACCAACAGTAAAGGTCTATGGTTAACATGAAAGGCCTTTTCTCCAAGGATTAGTTGGCAGCCACCAGAGATGGTCAAGAGGAGCATGTTTCATTGCCATAAGCCTTTCTCTGAAGGCTTTATTCTTCATCAGGTCAGGTTCAAATTTCAGTTTATCTGCCACTTCCTTTTTCAAGTACTGCTTTTTGGCGGTTACTGGGAAGGGCCTATTCTACTACCATTCTCTTCGTTGATGCATTTGCGGACAATTACGGCAATGCTAGGTTTCATACATTGGTAGGTTATTTTTGTGCGTAATCCAATGGGCCTATTCTATATGTATATAACATGTACATGAAACATATGTGTGTGAGCACCCGCGCGCGTGCGTGTATATACAGGTTATTGGAGTTATTGGTGTAAGTAGATATAGGCCCGCAGCCGTATATGTGTTTCCTCGCGAATAGGATTCGAAAAAACGTTGACAAGGAAGAAGATCGATATGACTCCACTCAATGAAATGACATCAAGGACCCACGAGTAGGAAGAGACATATGTCTGCATAAGGTTAAAGATAAACTTGAAAACTTAGCCAGGCTTTAAAGTACACGGGCTGGATTAGTTTAAGTGCACCTCCAACGTTGTGCTGTGCAAATATGTAAGTCCTACCAGCAAGTAGTAGAGCACCATAGATTATCAAGTGAAATATATACACACAACGGATCAGCCAGGTGGAGATATCCATGATAGTGATCAATTTATTTTTTCCTCAATTCCTGCCATATTTCTCTAGGGCATGATGTTGATACAGGAAAATGGTGAGCAATAACCATACAAAACATGCACCTAAAGATGGTGTGATTAATAACATCTATTAGTTCATGGAGAATATAAGAGCTGCAAATGTTCAAGCATGAAGGTGTGCAATATTTTACCAAAAGAACAGAACATTGAACGAAGAATACCTGATATAGCAGGAGTAAGAATTCCGTCTCCAATCACCATGCAAGTACCAACAAGGACCAGTATAAGAAGAATATTCTTTCTGGATGCATGCCCCTCCAACCATCGCTTGGTTTTCGCAGCAAATGAATTCTCATGGAATGTGCTACGACTATAAGTTGTCAACTCTTCATCAGTCCGGTGTTGATTGGGAATTGTTTTTATTTTTGCATGTCGACAGAGTAGTGAATAAAGGGCAAAGGTTCCACCTGAAGAAAGTAGAAGATAAGTCCTTTGGTGCTGTATTAACATGATTCATGAAGGAGCATATATTCATCAGTCATAGGAAAATCAGCAAGGAGAATGGTCCCGTACAAATAGGTACGGAGTACATGTTTCAACTTCAAGACCGAAAAGGAAAAAAAAAACAAAGAAGAAAAGAACGTGTAGGAATCTCTCATATCAGGTTGCATGTAATGTTGATATATCAACTACTTTCACAAGAAAATAATGGAGATAAAATGAAAAACTGTTTACGAAGTACATGTTGTAACTTTCAGGAAAAAGAACTACACCAAAAGAATGTGTAAGGACCTATTATATCAGGTTACATATCTCGCTGATTCAACTAATTTAGAGAATATGAAGAACTCTTCACAAAAAAGAAAAAACTTCAAATGCAGGCAGAACATCACTTCTCTTCTTTTTTCTTGTATAGCGAAGTCATTTGGATTATCTGATCGATAGGAGTTAAGAATCAGTACGCATCATGGCTGACAGGCTCAAGTGCACTGTGATACGTGGGAAAGAGATGACAGAGAGAAAGGGGGAGACCAGCTGCTGCCCATACTCATTATAGGATACCTCAAGGTTGCCAAAAGACCCCTTTCTCATGAATATGAGGAGAGAATTTATATGGGTGTGGCCTGAACCCAAGATATTACGATATTAGGTCAGTACATTCTTACTAACCATGCTCTCTCACATTCTCTTAGCAGGATATAGTTGTAATTTTTCATGGGAGGCTCAAAATAGCGGGCAGGTTTCTGTGCTCCTTTGTGCACATTATTTAACAATATAGGCTCATGGCAGCTTCCTCTTAGCCACCACAAACCAAGACCTCTTTAAAGACAATTGCAAACATATCCATATAAAGGTAAAGATAGACATACTGCAATGCTACCACTTGACGCTGAAGTGGCAAAGGAAGATGGATACAGCCCACAACTTTGACGTACCTGTCTGATAGAGCTCTTCTGTCCAAATGCTGCCAGTCAGACACACATCAGTCCGATGAGTTTTTTCCCAGAGCGAATTTTTCTAACTCAATCTTATTTCCTTCATGAGTTGATTCTTAAAGCTGTTATATTTTGTCGCCTGTGGTTTAATCTAGAGAACTCCACCTCATAAAGCAAGATACAAGAGCACAGAGCCCTGAAGCAAATCTTGCTGGATATTGGTAAGAGCTACCCCACTTTCCAAACCCCTGAGTAACTCGAAATGTGGATTTGCGTTGCCATCAGCTATACTACAGCTAAAGTGCATGTAAACATCAGGAAACTCACGCTGATATACAAATATTGTGCACATAGATTTTTTTCTTCTTCTTTGCGAAAACAAGAAAAGAAACCCTAACAAGTAGAAACTAAATGTTTGCACACCCAACCGAGAGTTTCCAGCACTAAGATCCGAGAAGGAAGAAAGGAATTTAACGACTTGGGAAAACATTGCTAAGAGCTCAATTATTTGAAGAAGGATCTTGTGGGAGCAATGTGGCCTCCCTATGTTTCCCAAATGAACCATAAAGCTACAACAAAAGAAAGGCGAGCAGACCCTCATTGGATATCGTCACAATGGGCTACATCTTGAGTCGGTAGAAGTCCCATGCTTGCCTCCACCTCTGTAGGCTGGAGGAAGCTCCTCAAGAATCAGATCTTTCCTTTAGCAACGTTGCTCAACGGCAAATTACTTTTCCACTTCAGCCATATACTGGCCTCTGGTCGTGTAAGACTTGGCATTCTGCACTTGGTACTTAACTTTTAAGGTATGTACCATTTTTTGCTTTCCCCGTGAACATCAAATGGAAATAGTATCTTAAACTTTTAACTTATGTCTACACTAACTGGCCAAGAAATCCCCTTTGGGTCTCGCACTTGTACATGAAATCGCATGCTTGAACTAGACATACGTACTCCTGTTCATATTTTTTATTGGTTATTTACTATTCATTACTTAAGTTGTCCGTACCTATAGACCATAGGAGGTAGACAGTCTACATGCCTACATGGGAAAGGCTTTTTGTGTGCATAAGTGTGTAATAGAGCCCTGCCATCAAAGCCACCCACATCAAGATTGTGAGGTGTATTAATGGGTACTTCTGTTCGTTTCCAGTAGCCAAGCTACCGATTATAGATAGAGACAATGAGCCAGCGAAAAGCACATCAAGAGCAAGAGCATCTCTTAGTGTGTGTTTGCATGGAGGGTTTCAAAGTAACACAAATTTCGCAATACTTTTATTTCAAAATCCCCTCATTTTTAAATCCATGACTTTCAACATCTACCGTTTGGATAATGTCTATGGTAATGTGGGCGTTCGCTAGTAAAACACAAAAACTTATAAGATAAGGCTTTTTGGGATTTATTCTATATTTGAATATTCACATGTTATTGACATTGCTATACATGAAGATCTACTAGAGAGAAATTTGAAAACAAAAAGAGTGGCAAAATTCTAACATCCCATGTGACCAACTTTTTTCCTTAATATTAACATGATCTGACCAATGGCATTCATAAAAATGAGAGTAATACGTGTGTGACCATTTTATTTTACTCTAAATGTCACTTTACTCACTGGACTCACACTTGTGTGTCAAAATGGTCATTGGATTTGTGGATTGAGCCAATCGTTCCTCCGTTGCCATCTGTTAATACCAAGTCTGTAAATCCCTAATGTGTGAGGCACATGGGCCTTAACGAAGGGGCAAAATTGTCAGCCGATGACTTTTTTAGTTTTCTCTTTTACTCTGCCTAGGAGCAGTTACGGGCCACCACGATTACCCAACAACACACACCACCCCCATACAAACCTTTGTTGGCACAACCACACCATCATCCTCCCATGCCACACCATTCCCTTGCTACCTATTGCCACCACCCACACCTTCATCGTCCTGGAATGATAACCAACCTTAGATTGACCAATTGCATACATAAACATATGCTAATACGCAAACAAATGTCAAATCCTAAATGTCAAGCAACTTCACGCAGATCTGTGCACCATGCCAGATCCGCAATTCTCATAACCAACCTCGATCAGTATGCAGTGAAACCTTGTCTTGGACCTTGGCCAACTGATGATGAATAATCATCGCAGCTGTCATTGATTTGCACATCCATCGATTGAAAGGAACAGTGGTGGTAAGGTGGTGTTGATGGTGGAAGTACGCTGGCGCTGTTGATTGTGGAAGTACGACGGCTACGTTGCACAAACAAATGGCAAATTGAGACCCCCAAGGGTTTCCCACACAGGGTGAACATTAAAACTGTATCACCTATTATCAGGATTCATCATAAATTATAGGGTTTCAATAAATTTGGAAAATAGGAGGAAACAGTGGGCCAAAATACACAAACACGAGGTGGAGCAATTGATGGAAAGCATTTAAGGCGAAGACGATGAAATGTTTGCTGGTAGATTTTGGGGTTTTTCCACCAATGGCGACATGGCAATAAGAAATTAGCATAACCAAGATAAACTGAAGATCCGAGGAGATTCCGCCTAAAGTTGTGACTTAGGTCATTGGACGGGATCCGATTCCAGGTTTAACAATTTGAGAGCAAAGATTGCATGGTGATGGTGGTGGTTGATACCGAGGAAAAGGCATAATGTCAACAATCGCACTACTGCACAAGTTCCTAACGCAATGGTGATAGCAGCGGGGAGGTGGTTGTAAGATACAGGTGATGGTGAAAGCTGATGGGTGATCGTGGTTATTTCAGTGGTGATGGCTGGAACAAACGATGGTCGGGAGAAAGAGGGAAAAAAAAAAAGCGAAATTACTTCTGAGTTTAATAGTTGACAATTTTGCCCTTCAGTTGATCCCCTCATGTGTCAGGCACATCACAACTAAACGAGCTTGGTGTTACAAAAACCTAAGGCTAGATTGGACCAACCAATCAATGAGTCTAATGATCATTTTGACACATCTGTGAGTCCAACGACCACATTGACAGGTGGCGTAAAGTACAATGGTCATGCGCGTATTTCACTCTTCATATAACCATGTACGCCATGCATGATATGTAAATCCAGAAGCTATAGCTTACATGTTGTATACATGATCTGGGAGAAGAAGTGAAGGAACTGATGTAGCCTTAGAATTTAGGAAGAAAAGAGATCATATTGAGAAGGAAGAAGGGGAAAGGGTGGTTCAAGAGGAGAGAGACGTAATTCCACACATTTTGTCATCCATAATTCTGGGCTTAAAAAATTTCTCATGACAATGACACTAATTATGGATTTGACAGAAACTACTCCAAACTAGTTATTTCTACTTGGGATATAGTGCCCTCAAATCCCCTCTTCAAACCCCAAAGAATTCCGCATATCCTTTTCTTAGCAATCCAAATCTTAGTTGCAGAATTCTTGCAAGAAGCTCACAAATCTCCTTGATATTTGCAAATTTGAACTCCCAGCTTGGGAGCTTGTTGGGAGTGCAATTCAAACTCGCATGCTTCTAGGTACCTGTGCTCTCTCACTGTTCAACTATGATCCACACAATGGATTGTATTTGTTTGAGGAAGTTTCAAATACACCCCACCCCAGCCCCCACCCCCGGGCCCCTCTTCTTCGCCCTTCTTTGGACGTTTTGCAGCGATAGCTAGAAATGGGTAAATTAGGCTTCTATATTCGTACATGAATTGCATGCACTCTGAATTATACAAATTTACTCGTCTTCACTGCCCCTTTTTTGGGATAAGTTATACGTACTCTTCTTCATTAGAAAAGTTATCGCTAAAAGATGAAAGGAGCTAGACATTCTACTTAAAGGCTTGTGTCAGGATTATTCATAAGAAAAATCCTTCATAGTTGTAAACTAAAGGAGCTAGAAGTCTACATGGAAAAGGTTTTTTTGTTTTGTTGTCCAACATAACCCTTCCATAAACCCCTCCTTCATTGGAACTCTGAGGTGAGCGAATGGGTGTAATGTTGGTTACTTGTAGCCTGGCTACCAGACAACCCAAGCATCAAAAGCTAAGTGAGCCAACCAAAAAGGGGAAAGAAATGTAAATCCTAATTTGAAAGGCAAAATCTTTAAGACCGGCATACCTTGACCATTGTCGTTCGCCCGACACACAATGAAAACATATTTCAGAAGCGGGATGAGTGTAAGGGAGTAGATAATCAACGAGAGTGCACCAACAACATCCTCTGGATCTCTAATTCCATTGGGGAAAACATTGTAGAACACGTACAATGGAGATGTTCCCAAGTCTCCATATACCACTCCAAGACTCTGAAATGCAAGTCTCAGAAGTAATATAGCCGAGAACTTCTGCAGGGAAAACATAAAAACAATTAGCATATCAAGTAGCATCCTCGTCGACTGAACTTAACCTCACCAATTCCTAGTGTCTCTAAGTTTAAGCTAGGTACTCATTGAAGTGATCCTTTCTTTTTGTGCTGCATAAGTACATATTGAAAAAGAAACATCAATCCACGGTCAATTTGCGATAATAGAAAAAGCTGTGGTAAAATGATTTCCTTAACTTTTGAATGGAAAGAAATTGCAACCTTAAGGACTAATGATAACATCTCACATCTTGCCATAGCTTAGCCAACTTACAAACTTATTGATGATTGCAGAGTAGACATAATATCCACAGGCTGAAATCCTAGGTTCAAGCTAAATTTTCAATTTGAGTCCCTCAAGAAAATAGAAAGAAATAAGGAAGGTTTTCCCCTCAAGAAATAAACAGGATCAAATAGCCCACGTGAAGTAGCAACTTACCTTTTCACTGTACATGTTTCTAAGTCTTCCGGCCTCCTCATCCATGGGCTGATCAAGCTTTTGCTCCAAGACCCACATGCTACCTTTTCTTTCACCATCTTCATCAATTCCCACTTCAGTTGCCATTCTAATCTGACTTTTAACTTATCTTCTCCCACCCTCTAAAAACATAAGTTAAACACAAACCCAGTTTCCCTAAAAATGAAGAAAACCCCAAAAGACACCAGAACTAGAATTTAAACAAGACGGTATACATAGAAAAGACTTGATATCAACACCCCTGTTCCTAAAACCTACGTGGACTCGGCTCAAAATCCAATCAATTTAAGCCACATAACAATGAACCCACGTACTAAACTCTAGATACACATAAACCATTACCCCCGAACCAAAATTACGAGCTTTGATGATTGAAAGGTGAGAATTTCAGAAAACTGAAGGAAACCCAATTCAAGATAATAAAGACCCAGGTGAAAACTTCACCAGCCCAAACAGAAAAAATGATGGAACGAAAACCCAACAGGCAAATAAATAAATTCAAGAAAAGAGAAAGAGACCCCTTTCTGACGCACTAAAGGACAAAAGCCTCCTTCCTCTCTGTTTCTCTCTCTATATCTCTACCTTCCTCTGCCATTGTAGAGAGAGAGAGCGCGCGCGAGCTGCATTAGATATTTGCATTCGACACGTTTGTTACGTTGGCGGATCTCATCAGATAAGTGCCATGATAAATTCGACGAAATATAGGAAAAGATGCTCTCTCATCGGCGCTTTCGTGGACTTTTAGCGGCGCATAAATGGTCCATTATCAACTCGAAGATGAATTGGTGCTGCAGCAGGGGAAGGTTTGGAGTTATTTAATGCAGATGGCCGTATTTCGTCAGCAACACATGGGACCACCATGCCTATGATTGGGCTGTCTTATGTAGTACACAGTGTTACCTGTATATGATAAATGGTTGTTTCTCTTCCCTCTTGTGTGAAGGTGGTGGTGACCAAAGGCCAATGAATTAAGACCCCTCGGTTTAAGAAAATATATATATAGTACTGTAGTATAGTTTCACAACATTCCACTCTCCTTAAGGAAGTGATAAAAAAAAAGGGCTAATTACACCTATGTCCCTGAGGTTTGAGGATAATTAAACGCGAGGACACAAAGTTTCAAAATGTAACACTTATGTCCATTAACAAACGGAACCCTAAAAATCCTAACGGTTTTAACAAAATGACTTTATTGCCCTTATGTTAAAAAGTTATTTTTTTAAATGACATTGTCTCTTTTTAGAAAAAGAAAAACCCTAATTCTAACCACCCCACCCCCCCACCCCTCCCCACCCCATCTGCATCCCCCTCGCCCTTCCCCGTCACCCACCCACCCCGCCTGCTTCCCTTCCCCGGCGCCGCACCCCGCCTGCTCCCCTTCCCCGGCGCCGCACCCCCGCCTGCCTCCCCTTCCCCGGCGTCGCACCCCGCATGCCTCCTCCTTCCTCGTCACCCCGTCACTGCCCACCCCGTCTACCTCCCCTTCCTCGTCATCGCCCACCCCAAGCCACCGCGTGTAATCTCCTGCCGGCGTCGAAACCTATCGCCGGCGACGTCACTCTTCCCCTTCATCTCTTCTCTCCTCCCCCACAGCAACCCACTCCCTCATTCCATGCCAGCAGCTCCATCGCCCCACGCCGCCGGTAGCTCTGTCGCACCACGCCGCCGCCGATTTTGAAGCCCTAATTTGCAAATTAAGGGTTTGAAACCTTAATTGACAGATTTAGACTTTTGAGAAATGGCAGATTGAAACCCTAATTGACAGATTGAGAAATTAAAAATTGAACCCTAATTTGTAAATTAGGGTTTTGAAAAAATTAAGGTTTAATTTGAAAATTATAAAAATTATTTAGGATATACTGTACAAGGGCAGTATTGCCATTTTTAAAATATGTAATGATGAACAGTATATTTTTTGGATGGAACCCTAACGAATGGACACGGGTGATACATTTGAAACATTTTTGGTCACGGAATGTTACATTTTGAAACTTTGTGTCCTTGACTGTAATTACCCCCAAAGCTCAGGGACATAGGTGTAATTAGCCCAAAAAAAAAGTCATGACACCAAATAACTTATCGTGATGTACAAAAATTGGTCCAAAGGATTTTAATTTAATTAATAATTTAGTAAGAAAGTCTTCCTCACCTTCCCTACCGCCATCGTCAACACTGAACCAGCACCCCCGACAAGTACCATAGCCTCTCTTTGCTATCTCTGGCTCAATGCCACGGTCTTAAAGAAAGACAACCCACCTTCTGCCCATCAAACACACATGGTACACACGCGCACGCACATAGATTGAGAAAAACCGAACACCATCTCAACACCAAAGCCATCATTATCATGTTCGATCTTACCATCACCACCTTCGTTTATCGCCACCAGTATCCCACATCAATCAGCCAATCTCACCACGAGTACCGTCCCTCAACCCCACCAAGAAACCAAACTTACCACCTTTACTCCCCTCTTATCACCATAGCTACCGTCATCCTTCACCAGCCCCAAATGCTCCGAAGCTTTTCCGCCAACTATATCAATTTAAACCACCTGTAGTTATTTTGATGTATAATAATATCAGCCGCTACCCGTACTCATGGACGACAACTGCTGCACTGCCACCTTACCAAATTATAGCAATCTAACAACCACATCACCAACCCCTAAATAACATTAGCTGATATCATTTTTAGGATGCCCGTAGCATTTAGTTCTTGAAATGGAGCTCAGTAATTCAAAGAGTTTAATTAGGAGGGGAAGGGAAGTATATATACTTCTCTAATAAATTCTTAAGTTCTTCTTTTGATAGCTTGCTACGTTACTCATCACCTGTAGGCCAAGTCCTTCTTTTACCCTCTCCATAATATTCCCTAACTTGTCATTTGTAGTCTCAAGCTAGTGTAGAAACCATATTTCTCTACGCTACTCTTAGGAGAACACCTGGGCAATTATGCTTTGAGAATAGTGGCATACGGGCAACTATGCTGGGAAGAGTGTGATGTGCGGGTAAATTAAATTTTCTCATCGATGAGTGTCAAGAAGGCAAGTCTTGCTAGAAGAGAGTGCTACGAGGCAACTCTGCTCGGACCAGAGTAACAACAAATCTTCAAGTAGAATAAATAAATAAATAATGAAAAAGAAAACAGAATTTTTTTTTTCATTTGTACGTACGGTTGCACTACGAGCTTCAAAAAACAGGGCCATTATTATAAAACTATAAATTGACTACCAATAAGATCACGATGCATGGCATCATAGTCAAAGTCCTGTCAACCGCAAGTCAAACTTCGTCAAAGTCGGTAAATAACCCTTGTCCAAGGGCTTCTAAATATTCCAGCAAGCTCCTTGCTTGCCTCCCAAAAAGAACGCCCAAAGCACTCTATATAGGACTCGAGGTACGTAATAGCCAAAAATTTACACACAAACACCTTAATTTTACTGTTAAGCTATCATCTGACTAAGCATTCAGGAGTTCTTTTAGAACTCGTCGGAACCCTATTACTCTTTTGCAAGCTTCATTCTCGACCATGGTTCTAGATCTACTTTTTAGTATAACAGTACCTCAATAGGTATCGAATGAAACCCCAAGAGGTGGTGGAGATGACAAAGAACCTCGAGGTGTGACCTCGAAGTCCCGAGTTCGAATTTTCAAACCGACAGGGTCATATGAGAATTGCAGTTCTGACTATAAATAAATAAATAAAAACAGAGGTATCTAATGTACAGGGCCTAAGTAAAATGTAATGTAAAATTTTAGTACATCCTTGCCCAGTGAAATGTAATGATAGTATTTTTTTAAAAGACAAATAGTGTGAGTTTTGCTTTCACCCATTGGATCAAATTAGGGTCAACTCTTTCATCTTAGCTAAATGTTGCATAAGATGTGGTGGTTGTCTACACCAGATGTGGTGTTTCACAAAAGAGCTTGTAACATTTCACTATGAGTTCCTTCTCATGATAACTTTGATTAAACTCCGAAGCTAGTTCATTAAGTATTTTGTTCATCATTAAAATAGTGTTTTTAGTAATAAAAATCAGACTTTATGAAGCACTAAGTTTTGTATGGGATACATTGTCAGATAAAATTACCATTAAGATCATTCATCTTGTTTAATTGGTGCAAAAGATGTGGTGGTTGTCTATGTTATATATGGTGTTTCACAAAAGATGTTTTAAGAGTTCACTGTGAGTTTCTTCTCATGATAGCTTCCATTAAATTCTTAAGGTAGTTTATTAATTATACTATTCACCGTAAAATAAGTTGTTTTATTCTATAAATTTTTTTCATTTATTCTTTGCAACTAAGGGGCACTGTATGCGCGGGACGCATTCGAATGTACCATATTTTTCTTCTTAATGAAATCTTGAATTTGGTAGGAGTAAGAAAATGTTCGGCTCCTAGGCTGTGTGTGATGACCAAGATTGTTCACTCGGACATGACAGAATAAGACCGGATATCAGCTTGGACAACATGTCATGTCGAATAAAGTTGGATATCCTATAAATCTATCGAGCGCTTGGAGCAAACGCAAATTACAAGCCAGATAGCAATATCTTGCCTCGTTCACCATCGGCAACAACCACCATCTCACAATCCTGAAGCCACCACCACATTAGCATGGCCACCACCAATACCATCAATACACCACCACGTCAGCAACCCCACCACCACCACTGCAACCACTAGCCAAACACGCAACCACCACCAACCTCCATGAACCACATATACCCACCACCAATCCCCACTGACCTTCCACTACAAGAAAACAGGCTTTTAGCGATGGGAAAATTCGTCGCTAAAAGCCCAAAATCCGTCGCTAAAAGAATTAGTGACGGATTCACCGTCGCTAAAAATTCCTCGTATAAAAGCCCGTCACTAATAGTTTAGCGACGGAATGTTTTAAATCCGTCGCTAAATATGTCATTTTTTCTGACAGATTTATTTTAAATTAGCGACGGATATTCCGTCGCTAATTATATTTTTAGAATTTAAATTTATTTTCTTTTTTGTCAAATTAGCGACGGATTTTAGGGACAGAATATTCCGTCGCTAAAAAACTTATTTAGCGACGGAATATTCCGTCGCTAAATAACTGATTGTAGGAATACTTTTAGCGACGGAATTAATCCGTCGCCAAAAGTCAATTTTTTTTTTTTGAAATTTTTTTTTATTTTTCAATTACCCAGACCTGTAATACAATTTTCAATTCTCAATAACAACGCGCAATAATCAATACAGAAAGAAATATATATAATCAATTATAAAAAATATTTATTATAAAAAAAACTCATATATGTACAAGCTGGGAACCGGATACAGCCGGTTAGGAGAGGGGAGAAGAGTACAAGCTGGGCGCGGGGGGCGCGGGGGGGAGCTAGAAACGGGCACGGGAAGGGGCTCATCAGGGGTTGCCGAGTCCCCGGATCTGGATCCTGCTGATCCGGGGCCGGCTCGGCCTGTCCAGCAGTGCCCTGCTCCCTGATCATCCTCACCACCACTGGGGGTCGATGCGTACCCCGCGTGTCGGACCACGGCCTCGTCGAGATCCAACAAAACACAGACATTAATACAATTCAAATATAAGGCTAGCGAAAATGTACGAAACACCGTTATCAACTATACCTGAGGTAGTTACCACGGAAGATGGAGAATGCACGCGCGTGTGGGATGAATCTGCGTCGGGCTATGGCGACGGCTCAAGCTGGGGCTAGGGCGACAGCGACGGCTGGGGCTGGGACCCCATCTGCTATCCGCAATCACTTTGTGCCTCGTCATCAGTAGGCAATGACGAGGTGGGACCCACCGGGGAGGAAGCAGCTCGGCGTCCAACCCAGCCACGAATAGCGCGTATCCTATCCATATCTGACTTCATATAGATAAATTACAAAGACATTAACACGTTAAAAATAATAATTTGGCAAAAATCATCATCGGCACAATAGCATATTTCCCCTCCACTCTTCAACAGGTAGTGGTCATATCCCATTCAGAAAAGCACATGTTTATAAAACAGTTTTTAACTCATACTTAGTCCCATGTCTGTGAAAAATTCAATAGCACCTCCCCGCATTTTTCCAAGTACACGACATCGATTAGGTGTTCTAACATTCATTTTTGGCTAATTTGGGATAATTACAGCTACTTTGATTTTCATTAGGTTCTTATGGTTAATTAAAACTAATTAGGCTCGTTAGAGCTAATTAATTAGGGTTAATTGATTTATTAAAATATTTATTTTTTAAATGTCGGACACCGTCGATCAGACGTGGTGTCCGTGTCTGCGCTAACTAACAGGTATCTCAATCCAATTGGGTCCCATCCTCCGTCAACAATCTCAATTCTCAATTCTCAAATGCCGCCCAATGCAATAAAAATTAACAAAAATCATACATTCAATCCAATTGGGTCCCATCCTCCGTCAATAATCTCAATATCTCAAATGCTTAATGCACAATTAACAATCTAAAATCATCAATTAACAACCTAAAATCATCAATTAATAATCGCAATTACTTCAAATGCACAGCTAATAACCTAAAATCATCAATTAACAACCTAAAATCACATATCAATAATCACAATTCTCAAATACACAATTAACAACCTAAAATTATCAAACAAATTATCAATGTTCAAATAGGAAAAAATTGTTCAAAATGCACATATCTGATGCGCTTGAATTATTTTAATTTAGGGTTCGATTATATTAGGGCATTCAATTTAGAGTTCAATTAGTTTAATTTAGGGTTCGGTTCGATCACGGGCATTCAATTTAGGGTTTAATTAGGGTTCAATTACATCAATTTAGGGTTCAATTAGGGAGTTCTATTGAATCAATTTAGGGTTCGGTTGATTTGGGGCATTCAATTTAGGGTTCAATTTAGGTTTCAGTTGGATTAGGGCATTCAATTTAGGGTTCAATTAGGGGTTAATTAAGGGTTCGATTCGATTAGGGCATTCAATTTAGGGTTCGATTCGATTAGGGCATTCAATTTTGGGGTTTAATTAGGGTTCAATTACTTCAATTTAGGTTTCAATTAGGGGGTTCTATTGATTCAATTTAGGGTTCGGTTGATTTGGAGCATTCAATTTAGGGTTTAATTAGGGGGGTTCAATTATTTCAATTTAAGGTTCGGTTGGATCAGGGCATTCAATTAGGGGTTCAATTACAATTAATTGGTTTAATTAGGTTGAATCGGGGTTCATTACAATTAATTGATTAAGTTATGGTTAATCAGGTTTAATTGGGGTTAATTCATTCAATTAGGGTTACACGGGGTTAATTACTGTTAATTGGTTAGTTTAGGTTGAATCGGGGTTCATTACAATTAATTAATTCAGTTAGGGTTAATCAGGTTTAATTGGGGTTAATTCGTTCAATTAGGGTTACGCGGGGTTAATTACTGTTAATTGGTTAGATTAGGGATAATTACGGTTTGATTAGGAATAATTGGGAACAAATTAAGGATAGTTAGGGTTTATCTGGGCTAATTATGCTTTAATTAGGGTTTAGGGTTTAAGGTTAACCGGTTCAAGCAGGTTTAATTGGAGCTAATTACGGTTAATTGGTTCAATTAGGGCTAATCAGGGCTAATTAGGGTTTATTGGTTCAATTAGGGTAAATCGAGATTAATTAGGGCTAATTGGTTAGATTAGGTTGAATCGGGGTTCATTACAATTAATTGGTTCAGTTAGGGTTAATCAGGTTTAATTGGGGTTAATTCGTTCAATTAGGGTTACGCGGGGTTAATTACTGTTAATTGGTTAGATTAGGGATAATTACGGTTTGATTAGGGTTAATTTGGTTCAATTAGGGTTACTTGGGAACAAATTAGGGATAATTAGGGTTTAATCGTTTCAATTACATTACAACAAATTAAATACAATACACTACAAAAAATTAAATTTAATTACATTACAACAAATTAAATTCAATTACATTATAGAAAATCAAATACAATTACATTACAATAGATTAAATACAATTACATTATAACAATAGATTTAATGCGATAAATAATTTCTAGCATACAATTACATTATAACAACAGATTAATTTCTAGCATACAATTACATTATAACAACCGATTAATTCAATATGATAAATAATTTCTAAACGGGAAAAAAAGTGAGTTCAGGCAGTGGTGGTGCGAGGCGGATGACGACAGTGGCGCACGGAAGGCAGCGGCAGAGGGTGGTGGTGCGACTGTGAGGTGGCTGTGGCAGTAGTGGGGTAGCTGCGGAGCGGCGAGGTGGCAATGGGGACGGCAGATTTGAGGGGAGAGGGAAGGGCGGTGTGGTGGTGGCGGGGGGGCCTGTCGCCTTATTGGGGGACTGGTGGGGAGGGACGGAGGCGGGGGCCTGTCGCCGGCGTGGGGGGCTGGTGAGGAGGGACGGAGGCGGGGGCCTGTCGCCGGCGTGGGGGCTGGTGGGGAGGGACGGAGGCGGGGGCCTGTCGCTGGCGTGGGGGGCTGGTGGGGAGGAAAGACGGGGAGAGAGAGAGAAATCTGGGTATTTAAGAACACATTTAGCGACGGACATGTCCCGTCGCTAAAGATCCGTCGGTAAAACCATTTAGCGACGGTTTATACCGTCGTTAAAAGATCGTCGTTAAACGTCCATCGCACATTTAGCGACGGACATGTCCCGTCGCTAAAGATCCGTCGGTAAAACCATTTAGCGACGGTTTATACCGTCGTTAAAAGACTGTCGTTAAACGTCCGTCGGGAATGGTTTTACCGACGGATTAATCCGTCGGTAAAATATTTTTTTGGACAACGTTTTTACCCACGAAAATTCCGTCGCTGAAAACACCTTTAGCGACGGAACGACTTCCGTCCCTAAAAGTCCGTCGCTAAAACCCTTTTTTCTTGTAATGTTCATCACCCACAAGTCGCACCCACCACCACCTCTACAACCACCAGCCAAACACGCAACCACCACCGACCTCCATGAACCACATATGGCACCCACCACCAATCCCACTGACCTTCATCACCCACAAGTCGCATCCACCACCGGTTGCATCAACCACTACCCAACAGCCCATTACCTTCCTTACTGCACCACAAGAAAATATGTATTTTGTGACGGAGTTTTAGCGACGGGAGGTATTCCGTCGCTAAACATGCCTTTAAGCGACGGAATATACCGTCGTTAAAACTCCGTTGCAAAATACTATTACAGACGGAAGACACCGTCGGTAAAAGTATTTTGCAATGGAGTTTTAACGACGGACTTTTAGCGACGGAATTACCGCCGCTAAATATTTTTTATAAAATTAGTAATTTTGAATTTTTTTTTTAAAATTATTTAAACGACGGAATAAATCCGTCGCTAAAAATTCTGTCGCAAAAGTCTTTATAATAAGACATTCACCGACGGAGTTTTAGCGACGGTCTTATTCCGTCGCTAAAGATCCTCCATTTAAATTCAGATCTGGTTTCTTTCTCTCTCCCCGTTCTCTCTCTGAAATTCTGCTCCCACCCACCCACCGCCGTTCTCACCTCCGGCGACCCTTCTCTACGGCGACCCAGCTCCGGCGACACTCCCGTCCCCCACCCGACGCCGCGCCACCAAGCCTTGCACTCCGGTCGTGCCACAAAGCCTCCATTGTCGCCGCGCAAGGAAACCCACCAAGGAAACCCACCACTGCCGCCGCACCACCAACGCCGGCGCCGTCGTACCCACCTCGAGATTTGTATGTCAATTGCCCTAAATTATCTGAATTTTTTGTTAATTTGTCTTCAATTTAGGTTACATGCCCTAAATTATCTGAATTATTTAGATTTGTATGTCAATTTAGGTTCAATTGACATACAAATCTAAGATTATCTGATCAAGATCGTTTTTCAAAATTAGCATATATGGTGGGCAGGTTGTGGACTGTCGTTACAACCTGATCAAGATAAATACAAGGATAAATACAAGAAAGGAAATTCGACGATTATCTGATCAAGATCGTGACCAACCAACATGGTGTGGCCATAGTTGCACTAATTTCTGAAAGCAGTGAAAGCACACTTAGTGACATGTATGAGGTTTTGCTGCAAAACTAGTACAAAAGACTATCAAAAGTGTCCTCAAATATGTTTAACTTCTTCATTTTTGGTACTAACTTTTAGTGGAAAGATTGAGATAAGATTTATATGCAGGGATTATTTCCTTAAACATCAGACAGCCCTCGGACGCAACTAAACAAAAACAAACAAATTAGTAAGGCAGTATAGTATCCGAGAAGATCAACCTAAATTCGGATATAAACATGTGGGTGTGCACATGTGTGCCCATGTGCACACGTGGACAATCTGGGATCCAATAGTTTTAGAGTGAAACTGTCATGCTTTTCCATCCTAGTAATTTCTTCTTCTCTTCTATTTTTTTATGGGTATTAATCTATTCTTGAATGGAAGGATGAGTAACTGGGAGTAATGATATAGTTCTCGATTTGGTCTCTAAAGTCGTCTCAGTACGTAGGTCTAAGTACTTAGGCTCAGTTCGTAAACGCTCGAAATTTTTTTGGTCGGCCATATCAAGTGAGGCGTCAATCAATTCTTTTTCTATAATTACAAGAGAGGGTGGACGAATCTAACACTGCATGTCACGGCGCCGTCGTACCCGCCGATCGTTTTTCAATTTAGGTTCAATTGATATACAAATCTAAGATTATGCTGGGCATGCACTATATATATATATATATATATATATATATATATATATATATATATATATATATATATATATATATATATATATATATATATATATATATATAGTGCCGATGATGATGTATGCCTAAATTATTATTTTTCACGTGTTAATGTCTTTGTATATAATCTATATGAAGTCAGATATGGATAGGATACGGGCTATTCGTGGCCGGGCTGGACGCCGAGCTGCTTCCTCCCCGGTTAGTCCCACCTCGTCATTGCCTACTGATGACGAGGCACAGAGTGATCGCGGACAGCCATCGGGGGCCCAGCCCCAGCCGTCGCCGTTACCGTCGCCCCAGCCATCGCCGTCGCCCCAGCCCCAGCTCGAGCCGTCGCCCCAGCCCGACGCAGATTCATCCCACACGCGCGTGCATTCTCCATCTTCCGTGGGTTCTACCTCAGGTATAGTTGATAACGGTGTTTCGTACATTTTCGCTAGCCTTATATTTGAACTGTATTAATGTCTGTGTTTTGTAGGATCTCGACGAGGCCGTGACCCCCAGCGTAAACAGAGAGTTACGCTCACCCAGGAGGGCCTGTAAGTACTAAAAATATCACCCCATGCCTTATGTTTAAAATTTTGGGATGTTAATTTATATTTGAACTGTATTAATTAATTTAATTACTTCTTTGGCAGGATCCTGGAGAATATTGCGAGGACGAAGATCGGCGTTCTTGTGAAGGGCCGATTCTTCGAGCCACGCCTGTACTGGAAGGACTGGGATGCCGCTGCGAGGGAGGCCCTATGGGAGGAGTGGCTGGTACGGTGAAGTATTTTTTTCAGCGTTAGTAAATGTTAAATTACAGTTTGTTTTATGTTGTTAATTTGTGTTATTGAATGCCTTACAGGAGGGGTTCACGTTTGACACGCCTCAGCAGCAGGTACTGGGGCAGCAGGCTTTCTTTGCCTACATCGGCAAGAATTACCGCCGATGGCTCCACGATGCACGGGACCGGGCGAAGAAGGTGCTGCCCGCGGGTGCCCCGATGACGGACATGGCGAGATATCCCCCACATTGGATATCTCACCGTGTATGGGGGGAGATGATAGATCGGTGGGCTACGGATCCAGGTTGGGACGCCAAGAGTAAGAGCGGGACTGAGAACAGACAGAACAAAGATCCGACGCACACGGGGGGGTCGGTGCCACACGACATCGTCCGACACAAGAACGCGGTCGAGCACCCGGATCTGGAGGACGATGAGGTCGTAGCTCTGACGTATAATCAGACGCACGTGCGGAAGAAGGACAAGGACGAGACGCACCGGGCGGGCGACTATATTTCAGATATTGCCCGGCGGATCGATGTGAGTCAATTTATTTAAGTTAATGTTTTTTCTTTCTATCCTCAATGTCTGTTTCGTTAATTAATGCCCTAACATATCGTTAAACCACTATTTTTGCAGGCCTCGTATGAACAGCTAAGGGGGTCCGAGCAGCAGTCCGGACAGCCATCAGCGTCCACTAGTACGGCTGCGAGTACTGGGGGGTTGAAGCGATGGCTGGATACGCCGGAGGTCGTGAATCGGCCGAAAGGCCGCATACGCGGCCTGCCTAGCACGACTGCTCGTGCCGTGATAGGAGCGTCCTCACCCCCTGCTGCCCCTCCACAGACACCGGCTCCTCGGCCTCAGTTGGACGACGAGGAGATCCAGCGCATTGCTACAGTGGTGTGCCGGATGATCAGGGAGCAGGGCACTGCTGGACAGGCCGCCCCGGCCCCGGATCAGCAGGATCCAGATCCGGGACTCGGGAACCCCTGATGAGCCCCTTCCCGTGCCCGTTCCTAGCTTCCCCCCCCCCCCCGTGCCCGCCTTGTACTCTTCTCCCCTCTCCTAACCGGCTATATCCGGTTCCCGGCTTGTACATATATAAAATTTTTTTATTATAAATTTTTTTTATAATTGATTATATATATTTCTTTCTGTATTGATTATTGCGCGTTGTTGTTGAGATTTGAAAATTGTATTACAGGTTTGGGTAATTAAAAAATAAAAAAAAAATTCAAAAAAAAAATTGACTTTTGGCGACGGATTAATTCCGTCGCTAAAGTATTCCTACAATCAGTTATTTAGCGACGGAATATTCCGTCGCTAAATAAGTTTTTTAGCGACGGAATATTCCGTCTCAAAAATATAAATCCGTCTCTAAAGAATATAATTCGCGACGGAATATCCGTCGCTAATTAAAATAAATCCGTCGGTAAAAATGACATATTTAGCGACGGATTTAAAACATTCCGTCGCTAAACTATTAGTGACGGGCTTTTATACGAGGGATATTTAGCGACGGTGAATCCGTCGCTAATTCTTTTAGAGACGGATTTTTGGCTTTTAGCGACGGATTACCCCGTCGCTAAAACCCTGTTTTCTTGTAGTGCTGGTTGCCCCATTCAACACCATTAATCACCCCACACAAACATACACAAAGCGCACTAATGTGGATACCACTACGACAGCACTAATCACCTCGACCCTCATGTTGAAGGAGAAGGGAGACGATCCATAGGGGTGATGGATTATGTGGACGTGGGTGCCATGCCGGTAGTGGTTGCTGTGGTGTTCTTCTTCTCCTTTCAGTCGTTGTTTATTATCTCAAGTGTCTGGACGTATAAAATTTTCCAATCCAATGGGATAAAACCAAATTGTTGGATATGTCATTCGGCTCTTAAGTTCTTGGTCAAGCGCAGCTCTTATCTGACGCATAAAACACAGCCCTAAGGTAGTACATCAATCTAGTAAATTTTCATTGCGGAGTGCCCACTATTAGTGCTTTGATAAGTGGCTTTTAATTCCTAATCAACTGCATCCATGCACCGACTCTTTAAGAATACCTTCCTCTGTGTATTTTGTGTTGGAACCTTACTTTACATCTTTAAATGGTTAAAAACTAAATTTATTAGTTTTTAATCAACCAAAACAGGGAATTTGAGATTATACTACAAAGGTATGTCAAGTAAAAATGCCGATAAACTTTAGTTATCTCATCAGTACTGTAGAAAATTGACATTTATAATATAGGTTGGTTTTGGCTCAAATTAAAGACATTTGGCTTTTGAAGTGACACTAATATCCTCGGGAAAAAAAAGTGGTGCCTCGGACATGTAAAATTCGATGTGAAAAGTAATAGCAAGTTTAAAGTTTTGTCATTTTAACATCCTTGCATTTTAAAATCTCAGGATTTGCAAAGTTAAGGTGCATTTGAAACCCATAACAGTTTTCAGTTCTTTATTTAAAAAAAAATCAAAACCAAAACCTTTTTGAATTTCTTTTTAGGTATATTACACATATGTCTCTGAGATTAGGGTAAAATTGCATTCATGTCTGTTAGTTTGAACAAATAGCACTTATGGCTATTGACCGTATGAAAATACTAAAAAACGTAACGGTTTGGATGCAATGACCAGAATGGCCATCACTTAAATGTAATTCTTCAAATGTCGTTCTTCCTCCCTTCATCTCACCAGACAGCCCAAAATGCCACCATCCCTTTACACTTCTTCAGCTTCCACACACATATGCACGCACGCGCGGTTTATTATCACATAGACACAGAGATGCACACACTATCACCATGGCGGCGGCTGCCATTAATCACCATTACTAATCAGCCTACCACTGCCACCAATCAGCCCATACCGCCGTGTCCATTTACCCACTGCCACTAGACGACCCACTACTGCCAACCTTCTAAGCATTTTATCACTCTAATTTCTGAACATCATCTAACAAAATAAAGGAAGAACCAAAGAATACAAGTTAAGAGTAATTTTGCTCAGCAAGCTCATCAACGGGAAAAAAAAGGCACATCTAAAGGACAATTACCCAATGTCCTTTCAGTTGCTACTGGAACTGGCGTCATGGCTAACTATACTGCTCAAGAATGGCACATACTAAGGCCCCGTTTGACAAAAAAAATTTCCCTCTTTTTTTTTCAGTTTTAAAAACTGAAAAAAAAGAGCGTTTGGTAACCATTTTTTTTTCAATTTAAAAAATCAGTTTTTAAACTGCAGAGTAAAAAAAAAACTCCAAAAACTGGTTTTTTTTTTCACTTTTGGTTTTTTTTTTTCGACCACCACCACCACCCTCCCACCGCCGGCAGCCACCTCAGGCGACCACCGCCGGAGACTGCCGACAACCACCTCCGGCCGCCGGCGACCGCCGGCGACCACCGGCAGCCACCGCCGGAGACTGTCGGCAGCCACCTCCGGCCGCCGGCGACCACCGCCGGAGACTGCCGGCAGCCACCTCCGGCCGCCGGCGACCACCGCCGGAGACGGCCGGCAGCTACCTCCGGCCGCCGGCCACCACCGCCGGTGACTGCCGGCAGCCACCTCCGGCCGTCGGCCACCACCACCACCACCGTCGACCACCGCTACGCCCCACCACCGCCACCGCAAACCACCAAAAAAAAAAAGTCAAAATAAAAAGGGTTACCAAACACCAAAAAAAAAAACCTCAAAAAAAAAAGGGGTTATCAAACACCCACTTGTTTTTATAAAAAAAAAAATTAAGCTGCTCTTTAAAAAACTGCTCTTTAAAAACTGAAAACCAAAAAAAAAATTTGTCAAACGAAGCCTAAATATCTAAATTAGCAAACATATATATATGCTATTGGAATTATTCAAAGGTTGGCCCAGTCCTTCTGAATGTCAAAGGTATATTGAATCTCTAGGTAGCACTTTTTATTATTGTTAACAAACTGAAAATAAATCAGTAGCAAAGGATGTTAGTAAAACCATTTTGCAATACATAAGGAAAAGATGGATCATAATGCAACCTAGGAACTTCTCGGGACCGGGAACTGTGCATGCATTAGGGGGATTTCCAGTCTAGGGAATACCCCACTACAGTTACCCACAAAGGAAGGAAAAGGAGAGAGTGAAGTTTTCACAAAGCAACTAATCGTCCACGACCCACCACAACTCTAGTTAACACCCCCCCCCCCCCAACGCACATACTCAACTAAAGTTACCTACCTTTGATTGATTTGGTGGCTTTGATATGTTCACGTTTGTGCTGCTGCCAAGGATGTTTGCAGTGGTGGAGGCGGTCAGATGGTGTGGGATGACATGGAGAGAGGCATTCGCCGGTGCTGAGATGAGGCCGGTGGGGCTAAGCCAGTTTGCCAACATTGAAGCTGAGTGCTTAACGAGGAAGGTGGGGCAGCGGGGGTGAGGAAGAATTAGGTTTGAAACCCTAATGTAGAAAATGAGGATTTTTAATTTTTTGTATAGGATAGATATACTTTATTGTATATAAAAAATGAGGGTAGTATTGACATTGAAAAAATATGTAATTATGACATAAGAAAAAATGTATATTTTTTAAAGGATCAAGGACGGAAGGACATGGTTGTTACCTTTTCAAACGTAGTGTCTTTGACTATAATTTTACCCTAACCTTAGGGACATGAGTGTAATTAACCTTTTCTTCTTTTTTACAAAACTGATGGGTTGTTTGATAACAGTTTACTATAATTGGGTTTTACTTTTTTCTTCTTTTATATTTTTCCTCTATTCTTTTTTCTTCCACTTTTCAATACTTGAGAGCTTCTTTTGAGCTCTTGTGTATAACAACCAGAAGTGCCCCACCACGACCAACACATTTCTTCTGCCACCGTTCAACTACTCTATGGCAATAGCGGACTAACTTGCGAATTAGGGCTTGGGTAAATTGTATAAAATACCCTTATGGTTTCGATGTTTTACAAAAAGGCCCATGTAATTAGAAAAATTACAAAGAGACACCTAAGATCGCTAAAGTGTTGCAATCGTTAAAGAAATCATTTAAGTTGACGGAGCGTAATCTTCACTCTCTTAAGAAGTGCATTTCGTAGATTTTAATACATTAAAAAGACTTTCTTATTTCTTTCGCACTCAAATTCCAATTTCTTCTCCAATCCAACCAAACCCTAACCCTAACCACTACCCTCACCAACAAAAGCCCTAGCCGCCACCCTCAACCAAAACCCAAGTCGTAATTTCTGCCACCATAGAGCCCTATCCACCACCATCATCCCCAATTTTGACCACCACCAGCCTCGACCACCAACCATGACCCTGTACTGCCACACTAGCCCTTCATCAACAAAAATCCAAGTGCGTTGTCGTTACTCACCACAAACTCTGCATCGCTAGACCCTTCATCACCTGAACTACTTGCACTGTTGCCAACCCCGCCATCAGCCCCAGCCACCTGCATCATTGCCAACCCTTCCATTCGCCCTAGCTACATGCACCATCGCCACAACTTAGCCCACCCACCATGATCTAAGCTCTCCCATTATCACCAGCCTGCCCTTCATCGCCACAAGCCCAAGCCTTAATTAAGGCTGGTGCAAGGAGGCAGGTGAGGCAACATTAAAGGGACGGGGATGGAAAGGGAAAATGGAAAGGGAAAAAATAGGGGAAATGGAAGGAAATTCGGTCACCGATGAAGGCCGGGGTGCCGACAAATTACCCAGAGAATGGCCGAAGCAGATAATGAAAAATGGGCCACCATACATAATGGAAACCTTATATTATGGTTTATATACATGGGTAATTTAGACATTTCCATCATTTTGTTACTGAAATTGTCTGACGCAATACTTTAGCAACCTTAGGTGTCTCTTTGTAATTTTTGTAATTACAGGGCCTTTTGTAAAACGTCCAAAGTATAAGGGTATCGTATGCAATTAACCATTAGGGCTTCTTTGGTATAACGAACTGCCTCAGAAAAATTTTTGGAAAGGATTTTTAGAGTCGCCATCTTATTTGATTAAAGACAGGAAAATAAGAAAACCCCGAAATAACTCTAAAAATCTCCAAAAAACTACTAATCTATTGAAATCAGGGAAATAGATTAGGAGATTAAGTTATCCGATGAGAATGTTTTAGGCACCCGCTATACTCTTTCAATCTCTACTTTATTATATTGATTTTTTTGGCTTTTTTTAACACATCACATAAATATGCTAAAAATCTTAAGTTCATTTCTAAATTAGTAGTTTGAACTCGACAACAGGGGTCGAATGACCTACGTAACCAGTAGGATAAACCGGAAAGAAAACCATCATAGTTCAATTCTGACCCTACGGAAGGCAATCGACACTTCAGTTTTAGACTCAAATTAAGAAATGAAAAGACTCTTTTTTATGATTTTTGTACTAAAAATGAAATGTGATTGTGAGAAAGGGAAATGATTGTAGACTACTGAACCATATTAGAAAAATATAAAACCTATCTTGCGAGTCTGCCTGCCTAGAAGACTCGAGAACACTTTGCGAATAATCCATGATACAAGAGACTTGAAACTCTTTTGAAGTGAACTATGCTAGTTTCTTTGAAGAGCTGATACACCACTTTTTGGAGAAATGGTATAAAAGCTCTAAGGAGAAAAAGCTAATCCTTAAAAATGTGGGCCAAGGACCTTATTTATAGAGGTCTGGGATGCCTGAAATGATAAAGGTGATTATATCAATCTGTGATTTGATGATAAGACAGAACATTTGATGAAAATTAGATATTGACAAAAGTCAACTAAGCAGCCGGTTTGTCAAAAATCGGTCGGTTCATCCCATAATTTTATCATATTTTTGTCGAATTTTGAGACATTTTCTTACCTTAATTCGGTAACTATCTCTAATTTTTTAGATGGGATGTACCAAATAGGGAACTATCTTCATATTTCTTGCAAATCAATGATTTAATCACTTGCATCAAGGATAAATCACAAACAGGTCCTCAAATCTCCTAAGCAAATTTTAATCTAGACACCTAGACTGGAGTGACCTAGTTGGATTGGACTGAGCCTGATTACTGACTGGACAACTGGACCACATGAATTAAGTTATATTATCAGGCCTAACTCTTAATGATAAACTCTGATTAATAATAAACCTCCATAATTATCTAAACTACAAAAATGAGGTGTCTACAATTGGGTTTGATTAAGGTTGGATTGGGTGAATGGGTTTGATTTGTTTGAAATTTACTTGCGTAGATCGAATATACTAGGGCTGATCGATGGATAAAATCTCGTGTGTGGTGGTGTTTGTTGCAAAGACAATGGTGGTCGATATGATGGTGGATTTGGATTTAGATGAGTGGTGGTGCCGTGGTGGTAATCGATGTTAGAGGGTTTGGTGTTTAGCAGTGTTGGTCAGTGGCGGCGGTGGTTGGCAATGTTCGTGGGTTTGGTTTCATTGTGTTGGTCATTGGTGGTGGCGGCTACGATTAGTGGTATGGTCGTTATCGATGTTGACAAGTTTGGTGTTTGGGTGTGTTGATCACTGGTGGGGGCAGATCGGTAGTCAGTGACTGAGGTAGTTGGCAGTGCTTGTAGTTTGGTGATCGAGGGTGTGGGTCAGTGGTGGTGGTAGTGGCTGTGGTTTAGTGTTATTGGCTGATAGGTGTTGGTGAAGAAGATTGAAGGAAAGAAGATATTTAAAAATAGCCTCATTTTGAAAAATGGTTTATAAAATTGAAGGGAAAAAAAACTAAACTGTCTGTCAAACTTTGATATTAGTTTTATCTTCAAAACTAAACAAAAATTAAAAACAAATCTATTTCAAACGCTATCATGATGTTTCATAACTTTTGCGGATGGGTATTGTTTAATGATAGTCGATTATGAAATAAAAAATTTAGAAATAAATTATAGAAACAAAAGATGAAAAATAGATGATTGAGATTTAAAAGGGAGGGTAGAGAGTGATAAACAGTTAGAATGAAATATCACCACAAAAAAAATAAAAAAATTGATTTGTGGAAGGTAAGTCTCATGGATTTTACAAAAAAACTAGTTAAGAATGGTTATCCCACCTAAAAATTTTGGCCCAACAGATCCCTTTTTTATATTACTTCTAAAATCTTACAAATTTTTTTTTGTAGTTATCAAATAATAAATTTTATTCAAGCTACTTTTAATTTATTAGACAAATTGATACATAAATACATACATACATATACACACACACACACGTGTGTGTGTGTGTGTGTTTCTTCACACCAAATTTGAAGGGACAAAATTTGCGTAGGAAAGATATACGTGTATGTATAAGAATGACAAAAGGAATATTCGAATCGAAATAAATATATCCAAAAAAATCACCATGAGCCTTCTGATGTGACAAATGTCAATTTTAGGACAGCTGTGACAACTATGACCTAGGGCAGCTATTACAACTATGCTCTAATTTTTGTTGCAACTTACTCCGGTT
The DNA here is from genome assembly GCA_033070095.1 of Escallonia herrerae. Taxonomy (NCBI): domain Eukaryota; kingdom Viridiplantae; phylum Streptophyta; class Magnoliopsida; order Escalloniales; family Escalloniaceae; genus Escallonia; species Escallonia herrerae. Next base: position 164,662 of record JAVXUP010001167.1, on the reverse strand, counting down.
GGATTGGACTGCTCAAAGGTATCAATCTATGAATGAACTTGTAAATTCCATGACAAAGAAGGAAATTATATCAATGACAATACAATTGCCTAATTGAAGTATGGTGTTGATATTTACAATCTTTAAAGAGTATATGCACCGTAAAATAACACCTCGGGAACATCTAATTTATCTTAATCCTTTTCGGTAAGACATGTTTTAACGTCAATTAACGGTATGAAAAAATATAATATAACGTTGAATAGACTTTCCCTACGGCCAGAAGAACTGTAAATACGCATAATTTGCTAGATCCAAGTGATACGGGGTGACAACATAAAACCCTTTTAAGTACTAGGTTTATGCAACTACATGATTGCCCACGAGAGTACGGCCATTAAGTCAAGCCCTTCAGTGACGCCATTTAGAAATTTGGAATCAATTTGTGTTAGAAACTTACGTTATATTTTAGTTCTTTTTGGTCTAAAGTTAATGAGGTCTACTATTATTAATCAAAGGTCGGATGTGGTGAAGGTGCATAAATCCAAGGAGTTCATCTTAGATACCTCAGCACCAAGGATTTAAAACAGCTGGGACAAGAAATAAAGATTAGGAGTCTGTCACGTTTGTCCACAGGGAAAAGCCTACTTTATGGTTGACAAGCTCTTGGCAGCTCTTGTCAACTTGGAATCACACTCTTGAGGCGAAGTTCCGTAAATGTTTGAAATACGGTACCGGGACAATGTCTTCTTAAAAAGAATAATAAACAGGTGTTCATAACTTTTCTGCACCCTAAAAGTAAGAAGTATAATAGATGAATTTTCACCTTGTCCTAAGAAAACCAGTTCTGAGATTTTTTTAATTATATTTAGCTCGTGAAGACTACTCTTGCAGATGAAACCGGTTCAAACCAGGATGAAACGAGAGACAATTTATTGTCGTGTTGTTTTATTGTTATGCAAAAGGAGCAAGGGTTGTTGGCTTCTGTATATTAGAAAATGTTGGCTTGTTCAGAATCAATGGTCTGATAATATAACACCGTTCACTACATGAAAAAATTACTCCGGCCGACCTTAGCCCCTCATATCCAACTAGCCTCCCCCAATTTGATGATTTTAAATGGTCGGGATCAATAGTGTAAGACACCATATGATATTTACTCATTAAACGTAGTTAGTAGCTATGGTTTGACAAGCGCACTCAAAATGTTTTTTTGCATGTATAGTTCTTTTGATGCTATGATGGCAACTAATTTGTTGTTATTGGCAGCAATCTATCAATAATGATGGTTAATATCATATTGAATTTCTATATTTTGAGTTTATTCTTGTTTAATTAAATTGCTTGTCTTTTCAGAATTTTGTCTAACATCTTATTGATTCCATTTCTTGAAAATAAAGAATCAAAGCAAACCAATTGCAATTCATATGTATGACAACTGTTTTGTTTTTAGTTTTGGTTTTCTACGGCGGGAAAACCAAAACTAGATTGTGATTAAACTTAATCCTAAGGTAATTCACTAGTTATTCTATTCATCATTAAATATGAACGCGAAATGCTTGCAAATATCTGCCGCTAATATTTTACATAGCAAAATAAATCAGTAACTATTTTGAACATCGATCAAAGAATGAAAAGACAGATCTAAAACAGATATGAAAAATACTATTTTGTAACAGTTCATTATGAGTTCCTTGATCATCGTAACTTCGATTAAACTCCTAAGGTAGTTCACTAGTTATTCTATTCATCATTACAGTTGTGTCTTTAGTGGTAAAGTAAGATTTTATGAAGCACTGATTATTGTTCGTGATGACTTTTGTATCGGAAACATTGTCACAGATAAGATCACCATTAAGGCCCTCCTCTTGTTTAATTGGTGCAAAAGATGTGGTGGTAGTCTACTCTAGATATGGTGTCTCACAAAAGAGCTTGCGACAGTTCACCTTGAGTTCCTTCTCACGTTGGCTTTGACTATATTCCTAAGCTAGTTTATTAATTATTCTATTCACCATGCATGAAAGTTGTTTTATTCTATTCATTTTTTTTCATTTATTCTTGTTGTTTTATTCTATTCATTTTTTTCATTTATTCTCTTTGCAACCAAGGGGCAATATATGTCTCTGGGCGAGGGATACATAGAGAGAACGTAAACTAAAATTTCCTCCTGATGAAATTTTGCATCAGTGGGAGTAAGAAAATGTTAAACTCTTAGGCTACAATTGTGAAAGGTAATTTTCGTGTGAATTTGACAAAATTAGTTAAGAGTGTTTATCTTAACTAAGAATTTTGGCTCCTCAAATTCCTCTTTCAAAACTACAGTAGTTTAGATCCCGTGTGTTGCATACGGGAGCAACAACTGTCAAAGTATCGATTTAGAAATCTCGTACTTGTATACTTAATAATAACAATAAAATTGATAGTGACAAAAATAATTAAAATATATTTTCACCTTTTTATATGAGTTTTCCTACTAATTTTTGTCATTAAAATTGAACTTGAGTAATAATTGTTAGATTTTAGCAACAAATGAAAATGAAAAATAGTATATGAAATGATTGAAATAGTAAGTCCCAACTAATAACAATAATAATAATAATGATTATACTAAGAGTAATAATTCATGTGTTGAGGTTTTTATTATTCAAGGTCACCAAGAAAAGGGCAAAGATATATAACAAATAATTATAAATAAAATGGGTGAGTACAATATATATTTAAACTTATAATGAAATAAAAGGAGGGAGAGAAAAACAAATAGTGTATGTTGGGCTTTTCTAAACAATAGAAAAGATTAAAAATTAAAGGGAATATATAGTGTTGCAGCTAAAAACTGGATCGGGAACCACACCAGAAATCAGCCCTGCAAAAGAGAACACAGAATGACCGCCGGATGGGGTTCCGGCGGGGGAACGCTCCGATGCTTAAGTCAGAGATGGCTAACAATGTAGAACTCTGAGAAGCAATAAAGACACAATGTATATGTGTGTGAACTTGTCTTTACCTGAGGGGCTTAACCCCTTTATATAGTGGTAGAAGGAGGAGTCCTAGTAGGACTGGGCTTTGACCAACTCTAATCAGAATCTAATTAGGATCCTAGAGGATCTCATGTCAATCTGAATTGATAGAGTCAGAGCCTCTTTAGGATTATGCCCGGTGATTGATACGGTAAATGTTATATCAGTAATGAGCCAGTATGAGTTACGTGTCATAACTGCCGCGTGTCGTCCGTAGATTGGAGGGATATTTTTAGCTATATCATATGCCCCCTGCTTTTGCCAGCGTTAATGAAGCGGGTGGAAGCACACTTTTTCTACTAGTGATAGCGAAATATGCCAAAAACAGAATTGAATCTGTTTGTCTGACATTTCAAATATCCAAAGAGTGCTCTGCTCGGACATAGTTCTGCTCGGGCAGAGTTCTGTTCGGACAGAATTCTGCTCGGCCGTTGTCACTCTGCTCGGGCAGAGTGTTCGAACGGGATTCTGTTCGGATAGAATTCTGCTCGGACGTTGTCACTCTGTTCGGACGAGGTTCTGTTCGGACAGAATTCTGCTCGACCGTTGTCATTCTACTCGGGCAGAGTGTTCGGACGGGATTCTGTTCGGACAGAATTCTGCTCGGATGTTGTCACTCTGCTCGAGCAGAGTGTTCGGACGAGGTTCTGTTTGGACAGAATTCTGCTCGGACGGGATTCTGTTCGGACAGAATTCTGCTCGGCCGTTGTCACTCTACTCGGGCAGAGTGTTCGGACAAAATTCTATTCGGACATAATTTTGCTCGACCGTTGTCACTTTGTTCGGGTAGAGTGTTCGGACGGGATTCTGTTTGGACAGAATTTCGCTCGACCGTTGTCACTCTGCTCGGGCAGAGTGTTTGGACGGGATTCTGCTCGGCCGTTGTCACTTTGCTGGGGCAAAGTGTTCGGACGAAATTCTGTTCAGACATAATTCTGCTCGGTCGTGGTCACTCTGCTCGGGCAGAGTGTTCGGACGGGATTCTGTTCGGACAAAATTCTGCTCGGTCGTTGTTACTCTGCTCGGGCAGAATGTTCAGACGGGATTCTGTTCGGCCAGAATTCTGTTCGACCGTTGTCACTCTGCTCGGGCAGAGTGTTCGTACAGGATTCTGTTTGGATAGAATTCTGCTTGGCCGTTGTCACTCTGCTCGGGCAGAGTGTTCGGAGGAGATTCTGTTCTGCCAGAATTCTGCTCGGTCGTTGTCACTCTGCTAGGGCAGAGTGTTCGGACGGGATTCTGCTCGGGCAGAATTCTGTTCAGCCCTTGCCACTCTGCTCAGGCAGAGTGTTCGGACGGGGTTCTGGTCGGGTAGAATTCTGCTCGGCCAAATTCTTGGTTCCCTCCACGTGTCTTCTTCTCCATTAATGTCTTTGAGCGGGATTTGAAAATTTTCAAGTTTCTCTACTCTTCAGCTCGTGACACGTGTGGGGTAGATGAACCGTTGCGTTTCCCCAGAAACGGTTACTTGGGGTTTCTTTATAAAAAGAGAACTCTCACTTCATTTTTCCTTCACTCGAAATTTTTTGGAATCACACTACCCTTCAAGTAAGTCTTTTTCCTCTCTTCTTTCTGTTCAGCACTTCAAGTTTTTCATAGTTTCCTAGTTTGGGTAGAAAACATGTCCGAAACTTCAGCGTCTGTTTCCTCGTCCGAAGAGAGTAGTTCATCTTCGAGTTCGGAACAAGTTCCAACTTCAGGAAGTGAAGTTGGAACTTCCAATCCACAACTACCACTACCTTCAACTTCCCATCCATTCCAACCTTCAACTTCTGAACCATTACCACCTTCATCTTCTCAACCTTCGCACTCTTTGTCTAGAAAAAATGCCTTAGGAGATGTAAAGGATCAAGCTGACGATAAGGCAAATCCCAAACCTTGGTATACTGCTGACGAGAAGTCAGGCAAGATGTCTACCAAAGATCTACAGAATTTAATTCGGGAATATCCTCTTCCTGAAGGTTGGTATGCTCGTCTCCCTAGTTTGCAAGAACCAGCTAACTACGGCACAAAGTTTGAAACGGGTGTCTACGAAGAGCAGGTGAAGTCTGGGTATAGGCTTCCTCTTCACCCTTTTGCTCTTCGTTTCTTCAAGCATTATCGCATGGCTCCCTGGCAGCTTGTTCCAAATGGTTGGAGGAAGCTTGCCGGCCTTATATATTTGGTCCAGACTTCAGGCTACAAAACAGATGCAACAGATTTTATGAGAGTGTTCTTTGAAATCTGTTTCGTCAAAGGAGTCGCCAACTGCCCTGGATGGTATTACATTCATAGTAGGCAACGGCTTCTGAAGGGAGGCCCGAAGTCCAATAAAGGCTGGCATTCTAGATACTTCTTCGTTGGCCGCCTGGATAAGGGGAGCTTCTGTTTGATAGAGACTGGAATCCTTTCTGTAAGGATTTTGAAAATCCTGGCAAGCCTACTCCCAACAACCAGACTAAGCATATACTTAGCCATATTAAGCTTCGAGGAGGTCTTTGCATAAATAAGCCTCTTTCGGATGAGCAATTGGAGTGGGCGAAGATCATTCCTCCAAGGCCCATTCCAGCTAGTCTTCTGATTCCTTCTCCTCCTCGTGCTATTCCTAGCATGACATCTGCTGAGACCGTTCCTCTAGGTGTGCTTTATGGAAGTTATTGATTTCAATTTGGTTTATATGTTTATTCCCATACTGATTTCTTTCTTCATTGCAGAAATGGCTAGCAGAAGTGGAAAATCGCCACAAGGAGGCTTTCTCGGTGTTCTTCAGAAAGCTAAGGGGAAGCGCAAGGAGAAACAGCCAAGTGCGGAGTTGCCCATGTTCCTAAGAGGACTAGAGTTACTCCTCCAGAACGTTCTCCACGTATCTTGGAGCAAGTGTCCATTGATGACGATCCTATCTTTCGATCGAGGTGGACACTTAGGTGCGATGACCTTAGGATGCCGGATAGCCAGGTCTCGCAGCAGCATCTTCTTCATAGGATTCTTTCTCAAGACAATAAGGTCTTCTAGACTCAGACACACGAGACCTTTGCCTGCTCCTTTGCCCAGGCTGTCTATACGGTAACGTCCTTTGTCTCAACTAGGTTTCTGTTTTGTTTTCAACTTTCATTTAGCTGATGGTTCCAATCTTCATTCTAGATGTGCGCTAGGGGATCTGAGATGCTTTCTCGCTTTGAGATGGCGAGGCAGGTGGCGGCAGATGAGGCTCAACAGAAGAGGGAAGCTGTTAAGGAGGCACAAGAAGCTTCTCATCATACTGAAGAGCTAAGCAAGCAAGAGGCAGATCATCTTGCTCAGATTGTGACTCTGGAGAAGAGGCTGGAGCGAGTCAAGAAGAAGGCAGCAGAAGAGGTGACCAAGGCTCGTGACCAAGGCATCCGCGACTTCTTGGATGGAAATGCTGGGATGAGTGGCTGAAGAAGTGGACCGACGATGGCCTTGAGATTTATGACCTTGGCTTCGCGAAGGCCAATGAGATGTTTGCCGAGCGCTTTCCTGACATCCCTTTGGGTGACTTTGTTCTGCCTGCGATAGTGTCTCCATCTGGAGAGACTGTTATGCCTTCAGATACAGGGGATGCCGCAACATCTCATCTTCTGGGGGAAGGTCCTTCTGGTGATGCCCCCGAGCCTTAGAGTTTAGCCTTTGTATCTAGGCCTTTTGCTTTATACAGACAGAGAATTTTGATGCCCGTTCAAGGGCTTATTGTAAAACTCTTTATCTTTTATTTCATGCTGTTATGCTTTACTATGTGTTTCTCATGGTTTGTCTTTACCATTCACACAATATTATTGATTTTTACTTTGGCTCAAACCCTTTATTCGTCACTTAAAGAGTTGGCAAAGAAGTTGAGCACCCTAGCTCGGCCTAAATTTCAAAGAAGCAAAAGCTTTTGTGGAGTGACGGTGCCCCCATTAACTTTTGTTTCTTCATGGATTTAGATCTGTAGCTAATCCGTTTGGCCTACTCTTGTATTTTTATAAAACCCAAGAGTGTTTGGCCATCACTCTGTTTAGACAGAATGTTTTGCATAAGTTGGTTACTCTGTTCGGGCAGAGTGTTCAGCCATCACTCTGAGGAAGGCTGCGCATGCATGGTTCAAATCTCTACAACCAAGATCCATCTACTCATTTGGCTAATTATCGGATCTCTTTCTGAAGCACTTTGTAAGAAATATCTTGCCTTGAGGCAAGATGCTACTGGTAATATTTTTGCAAATTCTCAGTATTCCAAGTACGAGGGATTGGTTTTCCAGAAAGTGTTCCCAATGTATAGGCTCCCGGTTTGAGCACCTTTATAGCACGATAGGGTCCTTCCCAGCTTGGAGATAACATTCTCGTCGCTGTCTTTGAATCGGAGACTTCTAACTTGCAAAGACATCCCCATAGGTTCTGAATAGGTTCACCAGCTCAAACTTGGTGTTTTCCTTAAGATTCGAACCCTTCCGAATTGTCTTGTCTTCTTCACCGGGATACACTTCAGTGCTTGCAAGATTTTCAACTGGTTCTTCTCTTTTTCATCTTTGTGTCTTCCCGGAGGTCTTCGATAATGAGTGCTTCCTTGTTCTTTGATCGGAATGAAGTCACGTAGCACTGACGAGCTGTAGTCTGGTCTCCTTTCACCTCTTCAATCCCGTGTTCCGTGGGGAACTTCATCTTGAGGTGATAAGCTGACACTACAGCTTGTAACTGATTGAGTGCTGGTCGTCCTAATATGGCATTGTATGCTGAGGGGACCTTTACCAGCACAAAATCAAACATGAAGTTGGCTTGTGCCGAAGGTGTGCCAATCGCAACTGGGAGTGCGATGATACCTTCGGCTGTAACTGGATGATTGGAGAATCCATACAACGGTGTATCCATCTTTCGTAGATGGTCCGTTGGAATGTTCATCTTTTTGAATGCATCGTAAAATAAGATTTCTGCGGAACTTCCGTTATCAATCAAGACACGTTGTACATCAAAGTTCCCAGCTTTAATTGCGATGACTAATGGATCATCATGAGGAGTTTTTATATCCTTTGAATCTTCATCGGAAAAGGTGATTGCTGCTACGGGTACCGTCTTTGATTTCTTATTCAGGGGTTGACTCGTTATGCATACTTCTCTGACGTATGCTTTTCGAGCCCGTCCTGATGAACCTCCTGCGGCTAATCCCCCAGATATAGTGTTGATTGTACCCGCATTCTCTTCCCGATCTTCTCTTTCTTCCATGGCCGGAGGTGTCTGTTGTCTTCCATCTCTAGGAGCTACAAACTTTCTTAACTGGCCACGCTTGATAAGGGCCTCAATTGCTCGTTTAAGCGACCCACAATTGTTGTGTGGCCATGATCGTTATGAAAGTAACACCATAAATCTTTGTTCCTTTTATTTGGTCGAGATTTCATTTTGTCTGGCCACTGGAGAGCTTTATTGTCTTTGATCTCGTGAAGAATCTGTGATGGTTTTTCATTGAGGGGTGTCAGCTTTTCCCAAGCGAACGGGTCTTTTGGACGCCGTTCTTCATGCTTAGAATGTTTTGCTGACTTTCCTTCTGGAAGAGTTATCTCTCGAGATCGTTTCTTCTATTCTTCCTTCCCTTCTCCATGTCATCCTCTGTGTGTCTCCAGGTATTCTTCTGCTTGAATATATTTGTTAGCCTTCTCGAGAAGGGATTTCATATAACCTGGAGGACTTTTGTTCACAGAGAATGCGAACTTGGATGTGGGTCGAAGGCCTCGGAGGAATGCAGTATACTTCACGGATTCATCCAAATTATTGATTTCCAAAGTGGCTGTGTTGAATCGTCCGAGAAAGCATGCCAAAGACTCGTTTTTCTCTTGCACAATGTTCAGCAGACTCGCCGAGTTCTTCCTTCGGGAGCGACTGCTTACAAAGTGCTTCTGAAAGAAATCCGATAATTGGCCAAATGAGTAGATGGATCTTGGTTGTAGAGATTTAAACCATGCATGCGCAGCCTTCCTCAGAGTGGTGGGGAAGACTCTGCACATGACAGTGTCTGAGACCTGGAGGAGGAGCATGTTTGTTTCAAACTGGTAGACATGTTCTCCTGGATCTCCGGTGCCGTCGTAGAGATCACATTGAGGCATATGAAAATTGGGAGGCAGTTTTGCATTCTGGATGGCCTCTGACAATGGATATCCAGATTCATCCCTTGGGGGAGATCGTTCTGGAGAATGATATCTAGGGACCACCTTCCAGGAGTCCCGTTCTCGAGAATGAGACTCAGGCGCCCTCTTCCTGTGGGTAGATCTTCGAGGGGTCTCAGCTCTGGCGACCAGTTCGGGAGAGGAGTTGGTATTGTCTTCGACTGATGGATCACGTCGATAACAAGATCCACTCCTGGTTATGTGATCTCCGTTCTTTTCTTTGGGATTGTAAGTCGGATCGGCCGTTGATCGGTATTTGCAGCCGTAACTTGATCTGGAGGTGAGACGAAGACAAAGGTCACTGGGGTCGAGATGAGAATGGTGAGTGGACGGCGAAGCCACTGCCATGTCAAGTTTTTGTTGAAGAGTGTTCACGACATCTTTTAATTCGTGGATCTCTTTCGTAAGGTTGTCAAGGGGTGTTTTGAATAGCTGTCAGTTTAGGCGATGACGAAGGTCCCCGTTTTTCAGAGTAGATGTCGGAGATTGCTTTCTCCGAGGTCTGATTTCTGATTCGGGAGTCGTAGAGGTTACGCTCACGTATGCGTCTTCTACAGAACTGGCATGACGACGTGAAGGTGTCGAACGCTGGTCACGACTGAGTCGACGAGAGCTGCTCATTCGGGCGTGACGGTTTTGAGGACGACTATGCAAAGAGTCACTGGAAGAAGAATGATTGGCCATGTTCCCTGTAGTGGTCCCACGGATGGCGCCAATCTGTTGCAACTAAAAACTGGATCGGGAACCACACCAGAAATCAGGCCTGCAAAAGAGAACATGGAGGGACCGCCGGGTAGGGTTCCGGCGGGGGAACGCTCCCATGCTTAAGTCAGAGATGGCTAACAATGTAGAACTCTGAGAAACAATAAAGACACAATGTATGTGTGTGTGAACTTGTCTTTACCTGAGGGGCTTGACCCCTTTATATAGTGGTAGAAGGAGGAGTCCTAGTAGGACTAAGCTTTGACCAACTCTAATCAGAATCTAATTAGGATCCTAGAGGATCTCATATCAATCTGAACTGATAGAGTCAGAGCCTCTTTAGGATTCTGCCCGGTGATTGATACGGTAAATGCCATATCAGTAATGAGTAGTATGAGTTACGTGTCATAACTGCCACTGTCATCCGTAGATTGGAGGGATATTTTTAGCTATATCATATATAATTAGTTTTGACAAATCCTAGGAATAGGAATTGATTGAATAATAAAGAGATATTCGCCTTCTTAGATGACGATGAGGAAATACCTGATCAAACCATCACTGCATTACCTTATAGGAGCAGATATGATGACTAAGCCTTTGGCTGTATCCAGATGAAATAGAATTGCAAGATATAAATAATATTTTAATCGGATATGTTGACATAGAAGAGAAAGAAATATAAAATCTTTCTAGTTTGTTGAATTTCAAATGGTAAAAAAGAATTTAAATCAAATTGAATAAAAGAGATTAAGAGAGGAAAAAAGAATCTAAATCATTATTTCAAAAATGAGTAAATTCAAAATACTTTCAAAAGCAAAGTCCACGTGGCGAGTTAAGAGAGTATCCATGTAGGCGGTGACGTGGTCACTTTCTTTCAGTCTCGGCTTATATATATATAACTAATTTTGATCACGTGCGTCTGAACATGGAAGTTACAATTATCAAAGTACTTATCGAGAGATCTTGTACTTATATGCCTAATAACATTAACAAAATTAGTAATGAGAAAAAAATAATTAAAAATGTATTTTCACCTGTTTATATGAGTTCTTCAAACAATTTTTGTCGTTTAAAATAAATTTAAGTAATAATTATAAGTTTTTAGCAACAAATAAAGATAAAATTATAAAATAGTCTCTCCTGATTAATAGCAATTACAGGGATAATACTAATAATAAAAACCTGCATGTTGAGGTTTGTATTACTTAAGACCACAAAGAAAAGAGTAAAGAAATGGGAGAGTAAACGCTCTCTCTATATATATAAACTTGTAATGAAATAAAAGGGAGGTTATGATAGTTGGAGAGAAAAACTAATGGAGAATATTGGGACTCTTTAAACAATAAAAAAGATCTGAGACCAAAAGTAATATATAGAGATTTACTTTTAGTAAAATCTAGGAATTAGAGGAGTTACAACGGAACTATTGTAGGGCCATATGTCACTAATAATTGATTATGTTACCAACATGATATTTTTCCTTGAAGCATTACAGTTAAAAAATTGTAAAGTCTTAATCTATATTTTCGGACTTGAACATTTTCATTTTTTTTTGTGGTCTTTAAAAGCTAAAAGTTGTTATTGACAAGTGCCAGTAAACTCTTTGGAGTTTGAGAGAATTTAAGTTTGGATTGAATTTATTAATTTCATATATTTTGTTCTTTTAGTTCCAATTCACAATAAAATTCTGATTATATCTTTTGTTTTGTACGTACAAACTCAATGTTCGACTAATACTTTTTCTAGCTACTTAATCTCAAATATACATTATTCAAATATATATAACTGATATACTAAAAAATGCTATGTGTGAGCAGCATTTAGTTAATTTGTTTCTATGTTATTGTGCAAAGACTATAATGCATAAATGTACGCAAATGGTATAATATTAATATACATATAATGCTAGTATTAATACATATGGATGTATAATTTCTTTTTCACATCCTATGCAATTGAGGATTAGAAACGCTTCAAGTTTAGTGATGTCGCTTCTGGCATCAAAACTGGTCATATTAGATCAATTTTATTACACTACTGGATAAAATTTTTACCAGCAATTTTTGAACCCCCCCCCCCCCCCCTCCCCCGGCCCCAGTTAACTTCCTGGTCCGCCCTTGATTTTAAACACACATAATTTGCTCAGATCCAAGTGATAATACATGGTGACAAAGATGTACCAATATAAAACCATTTAAGTACCGGGATCGAGCAACTACAAAACCATCTTAGTACCAGGATCGAGCAACTACATGATTGCCCATGAGAGTAAGGCCATTTAGTCAAAATCCATTTGGTGTGGTCATGAAGGAGTTTGGAATCAATTTGTACTAGAAAACTTAAGTTATTATTATTTTTTAGTCTATAGTTAATGTGGTGTATTATTATTAATCAAAGGTCGAATGTGGTGAAAGGTGCATCTTAGATACCTCCGCACCAAGGATTTAAAAATTGGAACGAGGAATAAAGTGCGCAAAATTAGGAGCCTGCCAAGTTTGTTTCTAGGAAAGATCTACTTCATGGTTGACAAGCTCTTGGCGGCTATGTTTTGTAATTGACTTGGAACCAAAGCTCCTGAGGTGATATTTTGTAATTGTCTGAAACACGGTTGCGGTCCGATTATATGGTAATCAGGGACGGACCTAGAAAGTATATTCGAGGGGTGTCAAAAAATCATAATTTTTTTTTGATGGCTAACATAAAATAATTCAGAAGGTTCAAGTTAACATAAAACATGAATAATCAAAAACACATTATAATTAGCGTCTCTATTGAATCTGTTAAATACAAAATAGATTACTCAATTTGATTAGTACCAATATATTTTCACTATGCACAGTAATTTATTTAACTTGTTAAGGTTAGTCAACAACAAATTTCTAATTTTGCTGAAAAAACTTAACTCTTACTGTATAAATATATTACTGATATGATTATTAACTATGTGAGTACATTAATCAAGTATAAGTTAACCAACTATAAGAATTTAAAGTAAAAAAAAAAAAGAACGAACATTAATCTATTCTTTTTTTTTTTTTTGTAATGTGGAGATTTAGAATTTGAGATTTAGAAGAATAAAAATAGAGCATGAAAACGACAAAGATAAAGATTATGATAGGGTACAAAGAGTAAAATACACAGTACAATGAAATTTTAATAAATTAATGTTACAATATAATGGATTTTTATGAACATTTTAAATATTTTAAATGTGTTTGTCCATTATCTAAGAAACTAAAAAAAAAATGAGTTAGTTAGGCCCCTCCTATCAAACTAGCCATTCTCAAACTAGCGGTCTTAAAAAGTTGGGATCAAACGTTTAGGACACCATAGGATATTTAAACTCGTTATATAGGCAGTAGCTATGGTTTGACGAGCACACTCAAAATCTTTTTTGCATGTATAGTTCTTGTTGTCATCGATAGTTTACCGTCGGATAACGATGGTTTGAACGGTATTTATATCTTATGCGGGTCGAGTAACGATATCTATATCTTATGCCCGGCAAGAGTTGTAATTAAAATAATGTGACTCAATAGTCTTAACTACAATAAGCGCATAAGAGGCATTTCGAAATTGATCGATTCGATTTGAACAGTTGGATTTGTTCGAACGGTTTACATGCTCATCCTTACCGTACACTCTAAAAACTTAAGTTACTAAATACAATAAGAATTCAATCACGTTACCATATAGTTATAATTCCGCGAATCTATTTCAAAACTGTCACTGTTACGGTGCGACGTCCTTTGATCGTTAACCTTGTAGACCATATACTTAAAATCTCAATCAGTCATTCCTTCCTTTCAAAGCTTTGAATACGAATTCGTCAACGGATGCACGATGGATGGACATGAGCGCATGTTTAGATTCGACTAGTATCAGCATCTGGTATTGTATAATTAACGTTGACCAGAGAGCATGTGGGGGGGAGTACGGAGAGCGCAGACCCGAGTGATAGAAAATAATTTTGCTTATGGAATGTGATTTCCAGATCTAAAGTAAGTTCTTCGCTTTGTTATTGCTATTCTGATATGGCGATGTGAAAGCTTATCACCTCTCAAGTGGCCTTTCTCTGGATTTCTCTCATAACACTTTGTTCTCTCTCTCTCTCTCTCTCTCTCTCTCTCTCTCTCTAGCGACAATTAGTGATTATTAAATATATTTAGTAACTTTTATTTAATGGTTATCTCTCTTTCTCTCTCTCTAGCGACAATTAGTGATTATTAAATATATTTAGTAACTTTTATGTAATGGTTATAAATGCATTTAGTGACTTTTATTTTGTGGCGCTAAAAAGTGATGTTTAGAATTGTTGTTGACAATATTAGCAAAAATGCAGTTAATTGTATTTAGTAATCATTAATTATCCCTGTACGAGAGGTTGTAGGTATATTCCTATGACTCGGATAACATCAAAAATATTTTTAGAAAGGAGCGAACTCCGAATTCAACTTTTTTCAGTAGAAAAACTATAGAAACTCATCTTTGCGGCTACTCACATACCACGTTTGTTAGGATCCCCAAAAGTATGTTAGCTTTAGCTTATGGAGTAATTTAAAGTACGAGCTTCTGATCGAGTTGTTGGGCGAGTACAAGTAGCAAAGATAGACAAATGCGATGCAAGCAAGAAAATAGTTGAATCTCGATTTGTTTAAAAAATAGTCCCATTTTTTCTTTACCAACGAAAAAATGATGTCATAAACTTATCGTGTTATAAAACTCTTTAAAACAAAATTTAACTTTTCTTTTTGAAGTAAAATCCGAGAACCTCATTTATATATATTGCATAAAAGTACAATAAAAATAACTATAACACTCTCATAAGTTTGAAAAGTTAATAAGCTTATTATAAGATATCAAACCACTAAACAAGGACTTGTGATCTCGTTCGGCTGGACAATGGAGTCAGGAATTAGAAGAATTATTATTATCTTACCAAACCCAGTCCATTAAGCCACAACGTGACGATTCGTGGCCCAACCCAGTATGTGAGACACGTTTATTTTCAAAAATTGCTAAAAATTCACTCTAAACTTAAATTTTATATTCCCCTCTTTTCATTAAAGGTAAAATTGCTAAAAATTCACTCTAAACTTAAATCCCCTCTTCGCGCATTATCCATGATGCTTGATTACTGTAACTTGTAAATTCGATTACCATATAACAAAAAAAGTTAGCTATTTTCTCCAGAATTTTAACATGGAAAATTGAACTCCAGAACTTGTGAATGTAATGTGCACTACATATTAAGCATGACGAGAATTATAGAATGGAAATTATATTTTCCTTTCTTACTCATTATTAAATAATTCATTTCTACTATAAGTTCTTCCACTAGAATTGAATGAAAGGACATTACGGTAAAGCCACACGAACCACCCCCAAATTTAAAGGGATAGTAGTTAGCAAATAGTGTTGTAATGGAAGGGTATACGTGTTACCAATCTTTATGGGGCTGGTTTGACTTGTAAGATTTTGAAGTTCATAGAGTTGACTATAATTATACCCTAAGCCTTAATGGTTCCATAATATTTTTCCTATATTTAATGTTAGCATTTAACAGGCCCATAAAATGCACCAAAAGTTAAGGAGATCTATTTAAAATTATCTTTTCTAACTTTGTTATATCAACATGAAAATAATTATAGGGTGGGTTGAATCATAACCCTCTTAGCTAACATATTTATAACTGTATTTTTATCCATAACCCCTTGAGCCAACATATTTATAACTGTGTTTTTATCCTTCTTAGCAATCAACGAATGTGAATTTGCCGACCAAGAACAAAAAAAATAAAAATAAAAATCAATGAGTATAAATTTACCCATACCTTATGCAAACGAAAGATTCAGTTGAAACAGAAAATTATTTGTATATTTCTGTGTATAAATAGTACATAGGAGGCCTGTATGTATAAACATTATAATTGACTAGCAATAAATGTATTGAGCAAATTAATGATTTATAAAATACAAGATTGATGAAACGGTGAGTAAATTAAGCCGATTTCTATATTTACATAGTTGACTCCAATATCCTCCCCTCAAACTCAAGGTGGTTGACCACTACCAGGTTGAGTTTTGAAATGAAGCACAAGAAGTTCTTTGCTAAGAAGGACTTTGTGAAGACATCTGCAAGTTAATCGGAAAAAGATACAAGAATATGCTAAATTATACCACGAATGAGATGGGTACGTAGATTTTAGTATATTTAAGTTGATGGAGCGTAATCTTCACTCTCTTAAGAAGTGCATTTTGTAGATTTTAATACATTAAAAAGACTAAAATACCCTCCCTTTCTTATTTCTTTCGCACTTAAATCCCAATTTCTTTTCCATTCCAACCAAACCCTAATCCTAGCTGCGACCTTCACCAACAAAACCCTAGCCGTCACCCTCAACCAAAACCCAAGTCATAATTTTTGCCACCATAGAGCCCCATCCACCACCATCATCCCCAATTTTTACCACCACCCAACCTCGACCACCAACCATGACCCTGTGCTGCCACACTCTAGCTCTTTAGCAACAAAAAGCCAAGTGCTCTGCTGCTACTCACCATGAACTCTGCATCACTAGACCCTTTATCACCTGAACACTTGCATTGCTGTCAACCCCGCCATCAGCCCCAGCCACCTGCATCCTTGCCAACCCTTCCATTCACCCTAGCCACATGCACCGTCACCACAACCTAGCCCACCCACCATGATCTAAGCTCTCCTATCATCACCGGCCTGCCCTTCATCGCCACAAGCCCAAGCCCTAATTAAGGCTGGTGTAAGGAGGCAGGTGAGGTAACATGAAAGGGACGGGGATGGAAAGGAAAAGGGAAAGAGAAAAAAGAAGGGGAAATGGAAGGAAATCCGGTCACCGATGAGGGCCGGGGTGCCGGCAAATTGCCCAGAGAATGGCCGACAACAGATAATGAAAAATGGGCCACCATACATAATGGAAAACCTTATATCATGGTTTATATACATGGGAAATTTAGACATTTCCATCATTCTGTTACTGAAATTGTTTGTCGCAATACTTTAGCGACCTTAGGTATCTCTTTGCAATTTTTGTAATTACAGGGGCCTTTTGTAAAACATCCAAACTACAAGGGTAGCATATGCAATTAACCATTAGGGCTTCTTTGGTATAGCGAACTTCCTCAGAAAAATTCCCGAAAAGGATTTTTAGAGTCGCCATCTTATTTGATTAAAGACAGGAAAATAAGAAAACCCCAAAATGACTCTAAAAATCTCCAAAAGACTACTAATCTATTGAAATCAGGGAGATAGATTAGGAGATTAAGTTATACGATGAGAATGTTTTAGGCACCCCCTATACCCTTTCAGTTTCTACTTTATTTTTATTAATTTTTTGGATTTTTTTTAACACATCACATAAAATATGCTAAAAATCTTAAGTTTATTTCTAAATTAGTAGTTTGAACTCGACAGCAGGGATCGAATGACCTACGTATCCAGTCGGACAAACTAGAAAGAAAACCATCATAGTTCAATTCTGACCCTACGAAAGGCGATCGACACTTCTGTTTTAGACTCGAATTAAGAAATGAAAAGACTCTTTTTATGATTTTTGTACTAAAAATGAAATGTGATTGCGAGAAAGGGAAATGATTGTAGACTACTGAACCATATTAGAAAATAATAAAACCTACCTTGCGAGTCTGCCTGCATAGAAGACTCGAGAACACTTTGTGAAGAATCCATGATGCAAGAGACTTGAAAACTCTTTTGAAGTGAATTATGCTAGTTTCTTTGAAGAGCTGATACACCACTTTTTGGAGAAAATGGTATAAAAGCTCTAAGGAGAAAAAGCTAATCCTTAAAAATGTGGGCTAAGGACCCTATTTATAGAGGTCTGGGATGCCTGAAATGATAAAGGTGATTATATCAATCTGTGATTTGATGATAAGATAGAACATTTGATGAAAATTGAATATTGACAAAAGTCAACTAAGCAGCCCATTTGTCAAAAATCGGTCGGTTCATCCCATAATTTTATCATATTTTTTCGAATTTCGAGACATTTTCTTACCCTAATTCGGTAACTATCTCTGATTTTTTAGATGGGATGTACCAAATAGGGAACTATCTTCATATTTCATGTAAATTAATGATTTAATCACTTACATCAAGGATAAATCACAAACATGTCCTCAAATCTCCTAAGAAAATTTTAATCTAGACACCTGGACTGGAGTGACCTTGTTGGATTGAACTGAGCCTGATTAGTGACTGGACAACTGGACTAGACAGTTGGACTGGACTAAACAGCTAAACTGGACTGGACTACTGGACCACATGAATAGCGCTCCGAGTGTCATAATGAATAGGGGTAGCAGAGTCAAAAGGGACACCCATGTCTTCGAGTAGCCATTGCCGCCAAACTAACTCCGCAATAGTATCAGCAAGAGCGTGATACTTAGACTCAGTGCTGGAGCGAGAGATAATTGATTGTTTCTTACTGCACCAGGAGATGAAAGAATCACCCAGAAAAAGAAACTTGTAGTGGAGTGACGATCGGAAATGTCTCCTCCCCAGTCTGCATCAGAGAATGTAGTGAGCTGTAGAGAGGATGCAGACGGATTGTGCAAGCCATGATATATAGTACCCTCTACATACTACAAAATTTGGAGAACGATAGTCATGTGAATGGTTATGAACTGGCTAACTCGATGAACAACATAAGCAATTCTGGTCGAGTAATAGTGAGATAAGTTAGGTTACCAACCAGTTGTTTATCTCAGGTGGGATACGAAAGAGATTGACCAGTTTTCCTCAATAAGGGGCATAACAATATCAATGGAAGAGACACTAGACTTGGAGACAAAAGTCAAAAGCATACTTGGTTTGAAAAAAAGGGTCCAGTATAATGAGAAGCGACCTCAAGACTAAGAAAGTATTGAAGATTGCCAAGAGCAAGATCCTTCATCTTAAACTGTTAACTGAGAGAGTTTAAGAGTGAAAGTACCTGAAAGATCGAAAGCTGTAATGATCATGTCATCAACATGTAGCAGTACTAAGGTCAAGTCTGAGTCAGACTGTTTACGAAATAGAGCAGAATCATAGGCACTAGAAGTGAATCCAAGTTTTGGGTGGACATAATTAAACTTGGAGAACCAGGTCTTGGGAGCTTGCTTAAGACCATAAAGAGCTTTTCGGAATGACATATACGAGGTGGACGATGAGGATTACTAGGCAGAGGTTTCATGTAAGCTTCCTCAGTGAGCTTCCCATTAAGGAAAGCATTTTCTTACGTCCATCTGAAACACAGACCAACGACAAGTAGAGGCAACTGTAATGAGAGTTCAGACTGATGTAAGATGAGCGATAAGAGCAAAGGTCTTCTCATAATCAATGGCATACTCTTGTGTATATCCTTTGGCTACAAGCCGATCTTTGTAACAATCAATGTTGCCATTTGCATGTGTCTTGATCTTGTACACCCATAGTTATCAATGGCGCAGATGCACCTAAGCCGCAAAGGGTCCCTGGAACATAGGCGCAAGGCACATACACATGCCTTTTCAAAGTGAGGTGCAAAATAAAAATAAATAGACATTAGTGCATTATACCAATAAAATCACGTAAAAAATACAAAAAATGGTAATTTAACAAATTTTTAACATCAGAAGAAAAGTGTTAAATCCAATGAGAAGTAGTTAACCTAAGTGAACATGACAACTTCATCCTCATCAATAGTGAGGGGTAAGGCAACAATGCTTTCTTCAAAAGGGAATCATAGGCTTCAAGTCTATAGAAATTCTACATCAGTTTTATCTTATTTGTCTACAAGGTGAAGTAAAGGAGTACATTTACTTGAAAGAGAGCAATAAGTGGCGACTGGGCACTCGCACAATGAACAACAACAAGATAATCAATTCATTGGAGATTTGGGGTTTATGTTTTTTTTTGTGGCCTAGATATTGATACATTATACTATAAAACAAAGAATCAAAGCCAATGAATGATTGGGATAATGTCGCGATGCAAAAATCAAAGACTACGACTTTTGGGCTTTGTTTTGCGCCTCCACCACTGCCTTGCGCCTGGGCGCGCAAGTCGCATGCCTTTTTGAAGGGGTTGCGCCTAGCCCTAGGCTAGGTGCATTCCCTGCATCTTATGCCTAGGCGCGTGCCTAACACTATGCCACCCACTTGCAATCTACTGCAGATTTACTTGGATGCAGATAAGCTAAGTCCCAAGTATGAGTCTTAGTGAATGCATCTAATTCATCATTCATAGCCTTCTACCACAGAGGGTCCTTAGAAGCTTCTGTGTATGTAGTAGGTTCGTGAAGAGTAGATCGAGAAACAGAGCAATCATAATCTCTCAAACGAACAGTAGGTTAAACTAACCTACCAGAAGTTGGACAAACTTGAGGCGTAGGAGGCGGAGATGGTAGAGCAGAGTCAGATGCTGACATGGAGGGAGAGTGAAGTCCTGCAAGTGGATCTATAAGATCATCAGGAGTAGGTGTAGGCAAATGTGTTGTAGTATTAGGGAACATGTTTATGGAGGATGTTGGAGTGTCGAGTGAGGATGCGTCACTAGGAGTATCAAGAGAGGACACATGTATAAAGAACGTATCTCCCATAAGATAACATGACGAGAAACACATATCCGCTGAGATTTAGGATCATGGTAGCGTACCCTTTTGGTTATATGCCATAACCTAGATAGCAATACATGTGAGCCCTAGGTTCTAATTTTTTTTTGCTCATGGGGATAAAGTTGAACATAACAAACACAACCAAAGACTTTGAAAAGACTATAATTTGGGCAAACAACATGAAAGCACTCATAGGGAGACATATTGTCTCAGCCAACAAAAGGTGTGCCATTAATATTATAGACTGCGGTAAGTACAACTTCACCCTAGAAGGACTCGAGAAGAGAAGCAGAGTGCAACAAGGTATTTGTTATCTTTACAATATGCCTGTGCTTACGTTTAGCTTTACCATTTTGTTCAGATGTGCCAGGACAAGAATTTTGAGCAATTGTGTCCTCTTGAACAAGTAAAAATAAGAAAGATGTACATATATTAATTCGGAGGCATTATTTGAATGAAACATTTTTATGGTACGAGAGAACTTAGTAAGAATCATTTTAGCAAATAAGAATAAACTGTGAAAAGTTTGGAGCGATATTTCAAAAGACAGATCCATGTAAAATCGAGAGTGATCATCAATAAACGTTACATAATAAGAGATCCACCCTTAGTAAATGCTGGGGAGGGACCCCATACATCAAATTGAACTAAATCAAATGTGTGACTAGCTCTCGAATTACTATTATTGAAAGTCAACTTTGACTGCTTAATATGTTAATAAGGTAAACAATGAAAATTAGACACGTAAATTTGACCTAAACTGTCCACTGGAAATAAGAGGAGTAAGCCTAGATAAGGAGGCAAGACCTAAGTGAGAGTGCCAAAGTTGAAGAGCTTTAGAAGAGGTAGAAGCATTAGCAATAGAGGGGGATGGTAGATGGAGATGATCCAGTACAAAGAGACGACCCACTTTACGCTCTGTCCCAACTACCTTCCCGGTCTGGGCATCCTGTACAATGCAAACCAAAGAGTTAAGGTGAATGGTGCAGCCATGATCAATAAGTTGACCCAAAGTGATAAGATTATGAGCCAATGAAGGGATAAGAGAAGTATGAGATAAAAAAAAAGTGAGTTGTGGAAATAACTCCTATATCTGTGGTGTGTAAGGCAGTAACATTAGTAGTATGTATAGGTAGTTAAAAATTAAAGATTTTGCGAGAAAATTAGAAACTTTGCGAGAGAATATAGAGGAATCATATGTCATATGATTGCAATAAGTAGAATCTACTTTAGTACTTGAGGCTACAGAACATGCAAAATAACTAAAAAAATGATGAGGCAAAATAACTAAAAAAGGATGAAGCAGAAATACCACTAGAGTTACCCATATGAGAAAGGTGATAATGAAAGACAACCGCCAATTTTTCTACAATAAGATTCATAATAGAGGTAGAAGAAGAAAGGACATCAAAGACAGTAATGTCGATAAGCCCAGCAGCTGGTTGAGACGGTGATCTAGGTTGAAAGTAGCTCAGAATGTAGTTCTTGCATTTTGGATTCCACTTGCAGTCTTCAATCGAGTGACATCCCTTTTTGTGAAAGTCATATCACGTCTTCTTAGAGGAATGACGAGAGGAAGTGGCAATAGCAACCAAGTGGAAAAAAATTCTGAGCAGAAAAAGGAAGAGCTAAAATAGCAGTAGTTTTCTTTCTGACCTCCTTATATTTGATCTCAGCAAGAGTAGGGGCTGATTTCCTATTCAGGTGAGAGGAGCATTGGTTTTTTGTAATCATTAAGCAGAGCCATCCCAAATTGGCAGAGTTGCTTATTGTCATGAGCATGAGAGTAGTTCACTAGACAAGATGTACACTGATCGAGGGGAATACGTCGGCTTATCCCAAAGGATTCCTAACTGGCTGTAAAAGTCTTGATTGGATTGACAGGAACCTATCGAAGACGATGAAAATCCAAATGAATTTGATACTGAGAGGCCAAGTCAGACACAGTGTTGGCGGCAACCAAATAGTCCCAAACTTCCTTTGCTGTGTCAAACGGTCCAAAGAGTTGGTTGATTTTTGGCACAGAGGTGTTGGAGAACAAACTAATAATTTTAGAATTTTTGATGACCCAATCATCCTCTTTGTCCTCAAAAGCCGCATCACTGAGAGAGGGAGCCTTGATACTGTCACTAAGATAGTCCCAAAACGACGTCCCTGCAGATAACAACACATTGTTGTGCCTAATGAAGATAGTTTACATAATCAAGAATAAGTTGATTAGGACACAAAATATCAGTACTATCTTTTTGAGCATCCATGGAAAGAAAAAAAATTCTCTTTCTTGGGAACCTGGTCAAAGAACCAAGTCTGGCTGAACCGCGTGCCCGCTTGTGTGACGTGGGGCGAGCACCAGATCAACGCGAATGCGTGGAACGTGTTGTGGGTGAGATGTGTGGTGCGGGTAAGGTGTGTGGTGCTTGCGGAGCGTGCTATGCATGAGGCACGTGGGAGCGTTTGCATTGACAATCTGGCGAGTACTGGCGCATATGGGCACGTGCTTATGTGTGGGCGTGTTCTACTTGTGGGGTGCATTGGTGCGTTGTTTACAGTGGCACCTGCGGCAGCGTGAAGGCCTGAAAAAAGTCCGTTAAAACACAAATTAACACGGTTTTTTTTAGTTTGAGCATGTTTGTTGTGGTTACATGACTTGAAATTGAGCGAAAGATGGGCGGAAGAGTAATAGGAATGCACAGTGGCGGCGGCACATCCGATAATATATGACAGCAGCGCTGGTGCCGTGGGGAAGAGGTTGAGGAGAGAAAAAGATTCCAGAAAAGGGCATTAAGGATAGATTAAATACAAGATTGATAAAATAAAAGATAGAGGCATTACAATTGACATAACAATAATTGCAATGAGCAAATTACACTCAGTTTGGAACCAGATCTTTCGGGATTTGGATTTCTAATTACAAATTGGATTTGGAACTCAATTCACTTTTTGGAACAAAAGCGGATTCAAGTCGCAGGATTCCTATTTTGTCTTTAGAATGCACAGGAAATAAGAAGCTAATAGATTTTTAGACAATTATGTGCTTCACTCACGATAAAAAACAAACTGTGGTAAGTGGCTTCGCAAGTGCTGGTGGCACCACATGGTGGTGGTGGTGTGTGAATAATAGAGGTGTAAGTGGCGGTGTAGCGGCATTGATTGTGGAAGTGATAGGTTGGTCAATTGATGGTAAAGATAGTAGTCGTAGTGATGATGACACTAGTGATTATGGTAGCATCAACAACGATGGTGGTGGTGAAATGGCGTCAGTGGTGGTATTGCATTATGGCATCAACGACAATAAAAAAATGATAGCAGTGGTATTGGGGCGGTCTAATGATGGTACCGATATTAGTGGTACTAGGGCGTAACTTGTGTGAACGTTGGTGACATAAGTTACGATGAAAGTAGCAGAGACGATGGTGGTTGTGGTGTTATGACATTGGCAGTGGTGGTGGTGGTGTAGCATCAACGGAAGTGGTGAGGCGGTCTAATGATTGCAATGATGGTAGTGGAGGTGGTCGTGATATTCAGGTGTCCCCAATGGTATGTTGGCAATAGTAGTCATGGTGGCGGTAACAAAGATCGTCGTGTTGGTGATGACAGACATGTTGATCGTGAGAGGGTTCATACAGTTGCACTAGTGGTAATGGTAGTGACAATGCCTATTGTGGTAGCATTAATGGTGATGGTGGTAGTAGTGGTATGGTGGATTAAGTGACAATGACAATCTATTGATGATAATAGTGGTCGTAATAGTGATGTAACACGCTTGGCAGCGGTGGTGACTGTGGTGGTGGTTGTGGTGTGGTGTCGTTGGTGCTGACAATAGTATGGTAGTTGTGGAGGGTGCAACTGTCCAGTGGTGGTGGGTATAGCAGTCCATTTGTTGTGGTAGTGACAATAACCTAATGGTGGCAGTAGTGTTGGCGGACGTGGTGGTGGCAGTAAAGGTGGTGTGACGATAGCGGTAATAAAGACGATACTGGGTTCATCGGTTGTAGTGATTCAGGAAATGGTAAGAGAGGTTAATAATTGTTTTCGGTTGATGTTAATCCAAATCCCATGAAATCGAATCATTTCTCATAGGATTTCATACGACAGAAATAAAATCAGACAATTTCCATGAAATCCAATTTCAATTCCTTTTCTAAATATTCCAAACAATAAAATTTGAGTATTTGAAATAAAATTCTATCAGTTACATGGTTCCAAACACACCGTTCAAGATTGAATAAATACAAGATTGATAAGACAGAGCAAATTAAGGGGATTTCTTGATTTACATAGTTGACTCTAATTGATTCAAGTTATGAGATTATCAATGCCGAAGTATATAGGAAGAAAGCATCTCAAACAAACCCACAAAAGGGTCATTGGAATCACATATGCATAAGACAAGGAATAAGATCATTAGTTTTGCAGCAAGTTGCTCATATCTTTGAGAGTTCATTCGGCAAACTTCAACTGTAAGAAAAAGGATCTCGAAATTCATAAAAGTTGTCACTTAGCTATTTGGTAATGCAAAGCTGCTTAGTCAAAGATAAACTTCTGACAATGAATTAAGGTTCTTTTATCAACATTCAATTGCCAAGGCAAGGAGCCTCACGTAACTAAAAGATAAGCAAATAGGCGACTTCCTTTTTGGAATCTGAAACCCCTATGTAACAACAAGGATTCTTCGAAAAATAATTCACTAAGCATCTCTGACGACAAAATATCATTACATTTTTTTTCTTCTGAAACTCAATATTTGAAGCAACAAATAACTTGACGTTGACATAAAAAAGGCATGTTCCTTACTATCTATGAACTAAAATAGATAACTCAATTATTTTAGTGTGGTTATTTCATCCATATGAACAAATTATAAATACACGATCATGAACTGTAATAATAATGTGAAAAATACGAAAATAATCAAAAGCCTTGATGGCGTAATGGAAGGGTCATTACGTCTCAGTCAGAGGCTTGGCCAGCAACTTCAAGCCTTGAGGCTCCCTTTTTGTGCTGACTTGGTCATGTTCACGACTTCGACCTATCAAAGTTACGCCAGATCATAAAATACACTCCAGTATTTTCTATCAGCTCTATGCTTTCTATATGTAGCTCTACCTTGCCAGTTTGATTGTGTCCTGATATTTGTCTTGTAATTTTTTTTTTTTGGGGATTTTTTCCCTCAAAGCTATAGTCCTCCTTCACTTATTTTCTTCTAAAAGATTTAAAAGCAAATGACTGTATGTCCCTGTGCACATAAAATTAATTATTTCTCCCTCATCCTTTCCCATCATCTTCTCTCTTTCCTACGATTAACGCCACCACCTCCACCTTCCAAGACTTCTAGTAACTATCACCATTGCCATCGTATTCCTTGTCCCAAATGTCAATCTTCCACACATTTGAAATACTAAAATTTCCTCAATCTTCATAATCATAAGATTTTAATCTAACAATCTGATCCCACAACTACACTTTATTTCAATCTCGACCTACAACCTACATTATCTTTCAAATCATCAATGTCTAGTTAAATTTGTTGTCGACTAGCATATCTATGATCGACGTTAGCTATTATGTCACTATGTTGGAGGTTATAGAAACCCTAAAAAGGGACTGAGGTGGTCATCACTGTTGCTGTACTTTTCTGGACAAGGTTTCTTTGATGTGCGATCGATGGTTGAATGTTGGTGCTTGTTTCGTGGATTGAAGATAGGAGTCAGGGAGGATTGTGGTAGGTAGATCGGCGATTGTGCGAACTAGATATTGTGGTGTGGGTGAGATAGGGTAGTGGCTCTCTATTTTGAGTTTGTGAGAACAGAAGGAGTAGAGATGGCAATATAGGGCGCCGCTTCACACCTCGCCCTAACCTAAGTTGCCTATCCCATTTGCTCTATCCCCCCAGCCCGTCGAAAGCTCTATCCCATTTCTATCCAGCTCACCTCATTTAATCTCATTCAATAAGAGTCCTATTTAATTTTTAGTTATTTTTTATTCAAAATAGTAATACAGTATTATAGAAAAAACTTCATTTATTCTAGTTGGTGGTGGTGGTAGGCAGATGTGGCTACCAAAGTTGCTAGGCGGTGATGGGCAGTGGTCGACAGCTATGGCTAACGGAGATAGCCGGTTGTGACTGTTAGTGGTTGGCGGTGATGGCTGCTAGAATTTATTTGCGGCAGTCAATGGCGGTAAGCAACGGGTGGCGGTGTCAAGCCGTGTCGGCAGCTGCAGGTGGCAGTGGGCAGCTACCGTTGGTGGTTGCAAACTGTAGGCTATGTGCGTATGTGAGAGAAAAAAAAGTATATGATTTAAGCTTTTATAAATCTATTTGGGTTGGTTGGGGATGGAGAGAAATCTAAATAGCCAATAATTAATGATTAGAACTTCATTTTCCCTAGCCCTATTTGACCCAAATGTGCAACGGCGCAGAGCTGTGCGAGGTTCCAATTAGGCTCCCAATTTGCCTATCCATAAAAGGGAGGAGTGGCGGTTGGGGTGAAGACAGAGGAGTGGTGGAGACAAGGATTGGGGGGGGGGGGGTTGCCTGAACAAAAGAAGTGAGAGAACTATTAAGTTACATTGACTTGCCAGTGACATGATGTGGTCACTTCGAATGTCAAAATTTGCTAGATAAAGAGGTGAAAACTATATTACTATCTCATGGATAAACCTTTACCCAACTCGAGAATGGTGGGGACGGGGGTAAGGGCTTGGTGAAAAAAAAAAGAGTCAGAGAATGATCAAATTATTTGGACTTGCCAGTGACATAAAGTGATCACTTAAAGTGTCAAAATTCGGGATAAAGAGGCAAAAAGAATACCGTATGTTGCAGAGGATCCCTCATTGAGCTCCAAAAATCCTCTTAAGATCAGTGCATGTTAAAGTTCCATAGGATATTATGCCAAAACAACAAGAACGCAACAGAGGAAAAGAGGTTATTTAATGCTAAAGAGGAAAAAAGGTTACTTCAGGCTAAGTTTTATGCGTGTGCTTCACCTTCAAGGATAATTATAGAGGCGGTTCCCGGAGAAGGATTGAAGCAATTATTAAAAGGGCTCACACTCTAAAGAGGATTTTGGGAGTTTATTTGTCTTTATTTTCCTTTTATTTTTCAATTTGTCTTCCTTAGATGGTTGTAACCTTCTTTAGAAAGGAAGAGATCAACATTTTGGGGTGTAACTTTTACAAAACTTCTAAGAATGAAACGAGAGCATTTATTAAAAAGGCACGTGTGAATCACAGACCATTCCTTTTTACAAAAAGGATTTTGACAATTATGATTTTGTTATCATTTAATTTGTCTTTGTTTTCTTTTTAGTTTTCTTGTTCTCTTCTTGAGTCGCTCGTAACCTCCTTTAAAGGGGTCTAAATTCTAATGAGTTTCTGAGAATGAAATGAGACTCCTTCATTCTTAAATTTGGCTTGTTTGGTCTTTTTCCTTAATTCTACAAACTAAAACACTAGCTAGAAAAATCCTAAAAATTAGTAACAGAACGTGGTTTATTACACTTGAACATCCAGAGCCAGTGCGAAATCACCACAATCAGGATGTCATGCTTTTTAGTTGATATGGGTTACATTAATAACAAAATGACCAAAAACCAATTGATGAGCACGTGAGCATGATGGAAGCTGAACTTGCTGACCATTTTAGATCAATTAATGATCAACTAGGGAGCATCAAGAAACCTATTTTAAAATTTTTTGATCTGAAGTACCGTCAACCAGCCGAAGGATGAGCTACTTGCTGTTAGATAGACCCTATCAAAATTGATAACCCTAAGGTTATTTAACCTAGGATTATATTTGATTTTGATGATAACTAACATTAATAATTATGTTGTCTAACATGCATTGAGTTGATGAAGCAATAGGTACAATCTCATACTCATGCAAACGGACTATTAGACGAGCAAATCATTCAAAGACTCTCAACGGAACGCATAAAAGAAGGAATTCGTCGATTGAATTTTACAATGCTTTTATTTCCTTCTTTGTAAACTAGACATAGAGAGATGACCATAACGATGACCGTATACCTAGAAATTGCCCATAAGCTTCCCTTGCATGCATAAAATTTTTTCATTCTTTGAAAACAAGAAAACTGCATTTTCTGGAATGCAGTCGACTGCATTTTCTGGAATGCAGTCGACTGCAAGTTGGGCAGTGAGGTATTACAGTCGACTGCAATACTTCCAGTAGCCTATTACAGTCGACTGCATTGGTATACAGTCGACTGCAAGTTAAAAATTTTGAATTTCCAACGGCTACTTTGGGAATACAGTCGACTGTAATGGCATATTACAGCCGACTGTATTTACCGTTGGCGTATTTAATGCTCCACCTAACTCCAACGGTCATATTTATTCCCACCCCTATAAATACTCATCTTGGGCATAGTTTTCCTTCATCAATTGCATTCAAAGCCTTCTTATCTCGCACATTCTCAAAGATCAAAGCAACTGTTCAATCTCTCTTGATTTCCATTATTTTCTCATCCTTTTTAAGAGAGCATTTTTTGTGAGCTTACATTTGAGAGATTTACACTTTCATAAAGTCACCATACACTCATCTCTCTTGTTCTAGAGCTTAAACTTATACTCATGTACTTCTTGAGAGTCAAATCTTGTATACATTTTTTCATCTAAAGTTTCTTATATCAAAGCTTGGGGTTGTCAAGCATTGGAGCTTTGGGAGTGTCAAAGCTTGTTCTTGATGTGGGCATAGTATCAAGGGATTGTAAGAGGTTCGATCTTGACCCGTAAGAAAGATCATACTAGTAGATTCTAGGCCCTTTCAAGGGACTTCCTTGAAGGGGTGGACGTAGGCTTGGGGGTATTTCAAGCCGAACCATTTAAATCTCAGTGTCAAGTATCTGTAAACCCTTCTCTCTTTACATTATCATTTTATACTTATGTTGAGATTGGTTAGTTTGCTTATTTGAGATACCGTGTTTGTGGTTTGTTGCTTGTAGCTTTTCAAGTGTTATTCATAACTTCTCTATGTTTGTAGTAATTACTTGTTAATTTTTTAAAGTAGTCTTAAAACCCTATTCACCCCCCTCTAGGGTTATTTTTTTGGTTTCAAGTGGTATCAGAGCCTCGGCTCTTGATATTTTGGGTAACGCCAAGAGAGTTAATCGATCATAGCTTATGTTGGGGGAATGGAGGGTAGTTCTACCATTAGGCCTCCATTGTTTAATGAGACCAATTATAGTGTGTGGAAAGTTAAGATGAAAATCTACTTAGAGTCTTAAGACTGTGATGTGGGATATTGTTGAGAATGGCCCATTCATTCCGATAAAGGTGGTTGACAAGGTTGAGGAGCCTAAATTCAAATCGGAATATAGTGATCATGATAAGAAGATGATTTGTATGAATGCTAGAGCGAAAAATTGTCTTGTTTGTTCTTTAGACACTAATGAACTCAATAGAGTCATTATGTGTAATTCCGCTAAGAGTATTTGGGATACTCTACAAGTTACGCATGAAGGAACTTCACTTCTTAGAGATTCCAAGATGAACTTATTGTTTAGAGATTATGAGTTATTCCAAATGCTTCCAAATGAATCCGTTACGGATATGAATACTCATTTCACTAACATTGTAAATCCTTTGAAGTAATTGGGCAAAGAATTCACTAATGGTGATCTCGTAAGAAAGGTGATTAGGTCCTTACCAAGAGCTTGGGATGCAAAGATCACCACCATCCAATAATCAAAGAATTATAATATCTTTCCTTTTGATGAATTGATGTGCTCACTTATGACATACGAAATGCAATTCAAGACCTTTGATCAAGAAGACGTCAAGAAGAAGCCTACATCAATTGCTCTTAAAGCTTCATCTTTAAACCTTGAGTCAAGTGATGATGAAGAAGAATTTGATGAAGAAGATGTTGCAATGGTTGCAAAGAACTTCAAAAAATTCTTAAGGTTTAGAAGGAATGGTGGGAGAAGACAACAAAATGCTAGCAATGAAGAGTAGCTTTGCTATAAATGCCACAAGCCGAGACACATGAAGATGGATTGTCCTATATACAAATGGGAAAAGAAGGAAAGAAGAGATGTTTGGGAAAAAGTTAAAAGAAGACAACTTTCTAAGAAAGAGAACAAAGAGATGCCGAACATACTCTAACATGGAGTGACTTCGATTCAAGTGATGAAGATGATGAGAAGAATGAACAAGCAAATGTGTGCTTCATGGCAAATGATGAGGTAAGCTTTTCTTCCGGTAGTGATAGTGATAATGAAAGTTTCGAAGATGCTTATGATAGCCTATACGAGGAATTCAAGAAATATTTTAAGAAAAATATTATTTTATAAAAAAAATTCCTTGAGGCTAATAAGCAAATTGAGAAGCTGAGAATGGAAAATAATGAGTTGCATGCCAAGAATGATTGCATTTTCAACCATTTATATGTAAAACATGTGAATAATGATTTGGTTGAATTAATTGCTAACATTCCTAACTCAAAACAAATCTCTTGCAAAACTTTGGCTTTAGAAAAACAAAATGAAGATTGAAAACTTGAGATTTGTGATTTAAAAAAATGTCTTCAAAAATTTGTTAATGGTCAAAATAATTTGGATGTCATGCTTGGATGCCAAAGATTTGGCCTAAACAAAGGTGGTCTTGGATTAGATCCCTTGGCCTTGCCTCCTAAAATCTTTCAATAACAAGCTAGGTTGAATATTCCTTCAAAACAACCAAAGAACTATTATACACCATTTACACATTGTGGTTGGTGCAACAAGAAAGGACACACGACTAATTATTGTCCTTGTAGAATTGTTTATGTCGAGGTAGAAAGAAAATGTGGGTTGTGAAAGGTCAATAATACAAATGCAAGACTAACACCCAAGGACCCAAGAAAATTTGGGTACCAAAAGTCACTACTTGATTTGTGTTTATATGTATGTCTCAAAGCAAAATCTAGTAACAAGAAATGGATTCTTGATAGTGGATGCTCAAGACATATGCCTGCAACATATCTCTTTTCACCTCAATTGATCTTAAAGAAGGAGGAAATGTGACCTTTGGTGACAATGCTCAAGGAAAAATCAAAGGTAAAGGAACTATTGATAAGGAACCACATTCAATTGAGAATGTGTTATATGTTGAAGGTTTGAAACATAATTTGTTAAGTATTAGTCAATTTAGTGATAAAAGTTTTAGAGTTATTTTTGAAGCTTCTCATTGCACTATACAATCCTTGAAGAATAATAAAAATATTTTGGTAGGAAGTAGAGATGGCAATGTTTACTCCATACAATTAAATGATTTAGCTAACCAAGATGTTAAGTATCTTAGTGCTATAAGTGAGACATCTTGACTTTGGTATCGAAGACTTGGACACATGTATATGGAGCATTTGAAGGATATTTGGACAAAGAACTTGTGAGGGGACTCCCGAAGATCAAGTTTGAGAAAGACAAAGTATGTAATGCTTGTCAAATGGGTAAGCAAAAGAAAGTCTCTCACAAACTGAAGAAAATTGTATCTACTTCTAGACCCTTGCAATTACTTCATATGGATTTGTTTGGACCAATCCCTACTACTAGTTTTGGTGGTAAATCATATTATTTTGTTATTGTTGATGATTATTCTCGCTATACTAGGACTTTCTTTTTGGCTACTAAAGATGAATCTCCAAATGTGTTCACTTTATTTGCAAAACGTGTTCAAAATCAAAAAAGGATATTTGATAACCAACATTCGAAGTGATCATGGTAGATAATTTGAAAATTCAAAAATAGGAGCTTTGTGTGATTACTTTGGTATATCACATAAATTTTCGATTCCTAGAACTCCTCAACAAAATGGTGTTGCCGAAAGAAAGAATAGGTCTTTGCAAGAAGCAGCAAAAACAATGCTTAATGAATATGGTTTACCTAAGTACTTTTGGGCGGAGGCAGTCAATTATGCTTGTTTTATTCTTAATAGAGTTATCGTGCAAAATTTTTTGTTGAAAACCCCTTATGAGCTTTTTAATGATAAGAAACCTAAGGTGAACTTTTTTAGAGTCTTTGGATGCAAATGCTTTATTTTAAATACTAAAGATCACCTTAGCAAATTTGATTCCAAAACTCATGAGGGAATTTTTCTTAGTTACTTTAATAATAATATGGCATATAGAGTTTATAATAAAAGTACTTTGGTTGTAGAACAATCCATAAATGTCACTTTTGATGAGATTAATCATTTTCTTCAGAGGACTAACATTGTCAATGTAGATGATATGGACAACGACATGAGAACTTTGGACATAAGTGATACATTACAAGACAACCCCAAAAAAATTGATCTAGGAGAGCAACAATCAAGCTCTCAAGTGGGAAATGAGGAAGCAATCAATAATACTTCAAACTTGGACAACTCTCAAGCATTACCAAAAGATTGGACTTACAAAAAGGATCATCCAAGAGATTAAATCTTAGGTAATCCTTCGAGTGGGGTAAGAACTCGACGCTTTCTTCAACAGCATGTTAATTTAGCTTTTCTTTCCCAAATTGAACCAAAGAACTTTTTCGAAGCTCTACATCATGAATCTTGGATGCTTGCTATGCAAGAGGAGCTAGTTCAATTTGAAAGAAATCAAGTTTGGACCCTTGTGCCTAAACCTCAAAACTTTAGGATTATTGGCACAAAATGGAGTTTTAGAAACAAACTTGATGAATCCGGAATCGTGGTTAGAAACAAGGCTAGATTAGTGGCCCATGGTTATAACCAAGAGGAAGAATTGATTTTGTTGATACTTATGCTTCGGTAGCTAGACTTGAATCTATTAGAATGCTATTAGCTTTTGCTTGCTATAAAGATTTTAAACTCTATCAAATGGATGTCAAGAGTGCTTTTCTAAATAGTTTTATTTCAGAGGAGGTTTATGTGGCTCAACCTCCCGGTTTTGAACATGAAAATTTTCAAACCATGTTTTCAAGCTTAGCAAAGCTCTTTATGGTTTAAAACAAGCTCCTAGAGCTTGGTATGAAAAGCTAAGTAGTTTTCTTTTAAAAAATGGTTTTTCAAGAGGAAAACTTGATACCACTCTTTTTATAAAATCTAAGGGCAATGACTTATTGTTGGTGCAAATCTATGTTGATGATATTATATTTGGTGCTACTAATGGATCCTTGTGTGAAGAGTTTGCTTCTTATATGAGTAAGGAATTTGAAATGAGCATGATGGGAGAACTCAATTTCTTCCTTGGATTGCAAATCAAACAAAGCAAGAATGAAATCTTTATCAACCAAGCCAAATACACCAAAGAGCTACTAAAGAGATTTAACATGGAAGAATCAAATGCATTTGACACTTCAATGAGTTCATTATTAAAGCTTGATAAAGATGAAAATGGTAAGGATGTTGATATTAAGTGCTATCGAGGTATGATCGGATCACTCATTTACCTTACCGCGAGTAGACCCGATATAATGTTTAGTGTTTGTTTATGTGCTAGAGTTCAAGCTTGTCCTAAGGAATCTCATTTGATTGCCGTCAAGAGAATTCTTCAATATCTTAAAGGCACTCAAGACTCAGGGTTATGGTTTCCTAGGAGCACATTATTTTTTGACCTAGCTGGCAACTCCGACGCCGACTATACCGGCTGTAAAACCGAGCAAAAAAGCACTAGTGGCTGTTGTCAATTCCTAGGACACTCACTTGTTTCTTGGAGTTCCAAGAAGCAAAATTCGGTTGCACTCTCTACTACCGAAGCCAAATATGTGGCGGTTGGTGCTTGTTGTGCATAAATTCTTTGGATGAAACAAACACTTTTGGATTTTGGACTCAAGTATGATCACATACCTGTCTTATGCGATAACTCGAGTGCCAATGATTTGAGCGAAAATTCCATCCAACATTCACGGACCAAACACATGGAAATCAAACACCATTTTATCCATGATCATGTGCAAAAATGTGATATCATTCTCGATTTCGTGGACACAAATCACCAATTAGCGGATATCTTCACTAAACCGTTAGATGCGAAGAGGTTTCCCGCTCTTAGAAGAGAACTTGGCATGTCTTCACCTATGTAACTATATTGTTGAACATCTTGTGGTTCAAACATGCAAGTTGCACTTCACATGCTTGAGCATTATCTCATATGCTTAAAGCATGCTTTGGTTGATTTTTCTTTTTCCAAAATTATTGATTTTGTTGTTTTTTTCATTTAGTCTCATGTGTTTAAATTGATTTGCACACACACTTTTATTTTCTTACAAGTCTTCAAACACCTTTTGATGATTATTCAAGTACTTACATTTTCTTGTTTGAATGCCATTGTTGGCTATATTGATTATCCATGGATGGATACATATTTTGATCACTTTCACACACGCCCTTGATTTTTTTAAATGATGTCAAAAGGGGGAGAAAAATATTGTTGATTCATACTTGTGTGGATTTAATGTGAGCTTATATTATTTAAGATAGGGGGAGCATGTATTGCTTAAGATAGGGAGAGCTTATCGTATTATTTTTTTTCTTTTGACCCCTTACGATTTATAATTGAGATTGACATGCTTCATTGCGTTTAAAATCTTATATATCTCATATTATTTGAATCAATGTTTGTCGTCATAAAAAAGGGAGAGATTGATAACTCTAAGGTTATTTAACCTAGGATTATATTTGATTTTGATGATAACTAACATTAATGATTATGTTGTCTAACATGCACTGAGTTGATGAAGCAATAGGTACAATCTCATACTCATGCAAACGGACTATTAGACGAGCAAATCATTCAAAGACTCTCAGCGGAACGCATTAAAGAAGGAATTCGTTGATTGAATTTTACAATGCTTTTATTTCCTTCTTTGTAAACTAGACATAGAGAGATGACCGTAACGATGACTGTATACATAGAACTTACCCATAGGTTTCCCTTGCATGCATAAAAGTTTTTCATACTTTCAAAACAAGGAAACTGCATTTTCTGGAATGCAGTCGACTGCAAGTTGGGCAGTGAGGTATTACAGTCAACTGCATTGGAATGCAGTCGACTGCAATACTTCCAGTAGCCTATTACAATCGAGTGCATTAGTATACAGTCGACTACAAATTGAAAATTTTGAATTTCCAACGGCTACTTTGGGAATACAGTCGACTGCAATGGCATATTACAGTCGACTGTATTTACCATTTGGCGCATTTAATGCTCCACCTAACTCCAAACGGTCATATTTGTTCCCACCCCTATAAATACTCATATTGGGCATAGTTTTCATTCATCAATTGCATTCAAATCCTTCTTATCTTGCATATTCTCAAAGATCAAAGCAATTGTTCCATCTCTCTTGATTTCCATTATTTTCTCATCCTTTTCAAGAGAGTATTTTTTGTGAGCTTACATTTGAGAGATATACACTTCCATAAAGTCACCATACACTCATCTCTCTTGTTCTAGAGCTTAAACTTGTACTCATGTACTTCTTGAGAGTCAAATCTTGTACACATTTCTTCATCTAAAGTTTCTTATATCAAAGCTTGGGGTTGTCAAGCTTTAGAGCTTTGGGATTGTCAAAGCTTGTTCTTGATGTGGGCATAGTATCAAGGGATTGTAAGCGGTTCGATCTTGACCCGTAAGAAAGATCATACTAGTAGATTCTAGGCCCTTTCAAGGGACTTCCTTGAAGGGGTGGACGTAGGCTTGAGGGTATTTCAAGCCGAACCATTTAAATCTCCATGTCAAGTATCTGTAAACCCTTATCTCTTTACATTATTGTTTTATACTTGTGTTGATATTGGTTAGTTTGCTTATTTGAGATATTGTATTTGTGGTTTGTTGCTTGTAGCTTTTCAAGTGTTATTCATAACTTCTCTAAGTTTGTAGTAATTACTTGTTAATTTTTTAAAGTAGTCTTAAAACCCTATTCACCCCCCTCTAAGGTTATCTTTTTGGTTTCAAGAATGCATATCATGATGCAACAACTGATGGCCAACAACAAAAGTGATAAAGTGGAGAATTCTAATTCTTAAAAAACTCATAGAGTATTTCCAATGCACAAATAGTACATCCTTTCCCTAAACTATCAAAATTAGAATTCCTTAAATCTTGTAGAGGTGATTCATATGGTTGGGTGAGAAAAGTTGAAAATTATTTTGAATCAAATGGATGAAATCCATAACATTAATATTGCATTAGTCCATTTTGAAGGACAATTTGAATTGGTTTGGCATTTACATTAGGGCCAAAGGAAAAGTTTAATGAGTAGAAATTTGTACGGACTTTAGTGCCTGATTTGCTAGGTTATTTAAGAAGAATGTGATTGCAGTCCACAAATTAAGGAATAATGGAATAGTGGAGGAGTGCTACATTGAGTTTGAGACCCTTAGATCTACATTGGTCAATGTTAAGCTCTTTACTAAACTTGTTGAAGAGATGAAATATAATGAAGGTATATCTTTTTGATTAGAGGTTGAATCGATCATCAGAAGAAGAATTTGGCTAAAAATTAGGATACATTCTGGGAAAATCAAACTTCCATCGAAGAAAAGCAAATGAAAGGCTTTCATAAAAATTTTCGTAGACTCGAGAATGAAGTTTTCATTCTGTACATGCCAGATCATGAATTAGTAACTGCATCCAATTTCCAAAAAGGGTGTGGGTTTGAAGAAGGGTGTTGTTAGCCTCAGGGTTAGATAACCTAGGTTGGATAACCTAGGCTTACATCTTGTTTTGATGATAACTACACATTGATTATGTTCTAATGTGTGCTTTGAGTGTATTCTTAGTAGGCATATACATGCACACTCATGAAGACACATTTGAGAAGTTGGATAGATGGATTAAAGCCAAAGAAGCTTAAAGTTATAGTGGACATACTATGGAAGCTTCATCAAGTCCTATGTCAAAGAGCAAGAAAGAATGCAAAGGCTAAGTTACTATGATTATGATTGATCTTTACTATTATGTAACTAGTCTTGGTTTGATGCTTGGATTGATGACTATGACCTAAAAAGACCTTAGGACACCTTGTGCATTGCATGTGAGTTCATAACCTTTCACACAAGTGTGGTTCTTGAAAATGAGTGAACTTTGGAGCTCACTCAGATTTTCTCAAAAATATTTTTGGTGCTAATCTTTTCATATTTTAAAACTTTTCATTAGCTTTCCAACACAAAAAAAGGCACCTCAATCCGATTTTTCTAGAGAAAGTTATGCCCAAAATAGGAAAGGGGTTCTATGAGGTAGCTGATTGGCAGTAGGGTAATACAATCTACTGCATTGGAATACAATCGACTCCAATGGCTATTTTTTAGGACAAGACTCCAACGCTATTTTAGAGGGAACCCAGTCGACTGCAATGACAGTTTTGCCCATATTATGCCTATAACGGCTATATTTCATTTCTTCTCTATATAAATGATTTGGGGCTTCATTATACACCATGGAAACCACATTCTAAGCCTCCATTCATTAGAGAAACATCAAGGCTCATAGATTAAACTTTTCTCTCTTCATCTTCATGATTTTACATCATTAAAGAGAGCATCTTTGTGAGCATTTCTTTGATTGAGAGTGAGCATACTTCAAGTCATCAATTCTCTCATCTCTCTATTGTACTAGAGCTTAATTTGTACTCATTTCCTTTCAAGAGGATTTTCTTTGTACACAATTGATCTTTGTAAAAGGATTGTGATCAAGGCTTGGGTTTGTCAAGTCTTGGGTGAGCTTTGTGGATTCAAGGCTTGTGCTTGGTGTGGGGATATCACCAAGTGTTGTAAGGGTTTTGATCTTGACCCGGAAGAAGATTGTTGCTAGTGGATTCTAGTGCTCTTGCAAGGGACTTCCTTGAAGAGGTGGACGTAGGCTTGAGGGTAATTCAAGCCGAACCATTTAAATCTCCTTGCAAGTATCTCTAACTCAATCTCTTTACTTATTTCTCCATAATTGCTTGAGATTGTGTAGTTAGCATCTTGATTGAAGTATTACTTGGTTTGATTGGCATTTGTGATGTGTTTAGTTTAAATTCCCCATTAATTTTCAAAAATCCTATTCACCCCCCTTTATGATTGTTTTATTGGTTTTAGGTATTTTAGTTGAGTTTTGTCAGTCGGTTAAAGAACGAGATCAAGTTGGAAAGTGAGAAGCTTAAGCTATATGAGTTGCCCATGGCATTTTTTACTAGAAAATAGGAGGTCAGCTTACAGAGCAGCATTTGGCACACAACCAGTTCAAACCCCAAGCCCTACCTAGCTAGTTCCCCAATATGGTAACAGTAAAGTCACCAACCAATAACCTCAACTACAAACCAATACCAATCCGTTCGGTTCCAACAGCTGTCCCAAAACACCATCACACACCAAATACCAAAAGGCCTTATTACTAACACATGCAAACCCCCTTTATAAAGAACTTACAAAAGCATACTTCAATGACAAAGAGAAAACAAGGATTGTGCTATTGGTGTCACGAGAATTTCTCTCTCCCTCATAATCATAAGCCAAAAATAAAAATTCTTGATGGTGTTAATAGAAAAAGAAGAAGAAGAAGAAGAAGAAGAGCAACCACAAAAAGGGCTACTACAAGGACAACATAAAGAAGGGCGAAAAGAAAGAATGGAAATCACTGTTATTGCCAGGAAAATGAAACACACTAAATCAACCTTTAAATTGCGTGGCAAGAAAATAAGACATTTTCCATCTTCATTGATTTAGAGTCAAATCATAACTTAATGGACACAACCACAACTAAATGGTTGGGGCGCATTGACACCCCACCATTCTAATGATTCTGATGGAAGAAAAATTTGTAATGATTCCTCTTTGACAGGTTTAGCTAGAAAATGCAAGGAGGTGAGTTCATGGCTGACGTGATGACACTCCCACATGGAGGTTGAGACTCTGTATTGAAGTTACAGTAGTTCAATGGACTTGGATAAGTGAAATTTGAACTCAAGGAGCTACCTATGACTATAATTAAGGGAGGAGATAAATACATATTATATCGAGGAGATGGCCGGGCCACATTCGAAATGATGTCAACATAGGCCATGTATAAGTATCTCACCCCTAACTTTTGGGGCACACTCTAGAAAACTATGCACCATCACTTCTCTCACCCAGATAGATAATCCAAAAACCCAAATTACTGCCCTCTCGCACCAATTTGGAGATGTATCAATTGAACCAACTCAGTCCATTCATCCCAGATGCCCAACAAATCATCATTAGGCTAGGCCTTGAAGAATTCCTTATAGCCAAAAGGATGAGGTAGAAAAGATTGTGCTTTAACTCTTAGTTTTCAAAATTATCCACCAAGCATTGTGGTCCTAGTAAATAAACAAGGATGGATCTTGGAGGACGTGTATAACTACGAGGGTCTCGTTAAACTCACTATAGGGAACAAATTTCCTATTCCTTTAGCCATTTTCCAGCCCATTATGAATTCCTTCTTTAACCCTTGTATGCTACTATTGTTTGATGACATTATGATTTACAACAAGTCCTACATAGATCACCTCTAATATCTCACCACAGTTTTTGCAAACCCTTAGACACCACCACAGGGCAATGCCTCCCTCAAAAGGACTACCCAAAGTAGACTTCTAAGATCACAATAAAGATCTTATTAAAACAATCTCATATTATCCCACATTCCTTGCGGGACACTTAGTCTCCTCAAGGATATCTTGGCAATAACACAAGCCAAAATGAAATCCAACTCTATGATAAACACGGGACTGAAAGATAGTACTTATTGGAGATATGGCTCCAAATAGCTAACTGGTTTGGGTTTGAGAAGGAACCTTAAACTTTATCCAAAATATTTTGGACCATTTACAATCATTGCAAGGATTGGGCCAATAGCTTACAAACTGGAAGTGCCCCAAATTGCTCAAATTCTCCTAGTTGTCCATGTGTCCTTTCTGAAGCCAACATTGAGATAACATGCCGCTAGTATAGCTTAGTTATCCCCAATTAGTGAGGAAGGTTAAGTTTTCCTTGAGCCCACTTCAATCTAAGATTGTAGGATGGTCAAATGAGGGGAAAACTTCATCTCACAAGTGTTGATTTCTTGGTCAAATTTGCTAGAAACTGAAGCCACTTGGGAGGATTAAGATGCAGTCAAACAGAGGTTTCCCAGCTTTGCTCCACTAAAAAAGGGGCATCTAACCGGAAGAGAAAATATCACGGAGGGAGCCTCACCCGACTCCAAAAGTGCACTTAAGATTTGGGTAAAGATTCCACAGGGTGTTACAAAAAAATAGCAGGGATGGAAAATAGAAGAAAAAACCCCTCTAAGGCTAAGTTCTACGTGTGTGCTTCACCTTCAAGGATCTATGCAAAGGTAGGAGCACGTGAGAAGGATTAAAGAATTTCCTAAAAAATGTGTATGAATCAAACACAACTCTCCTTTCTAAATAGGATTTTGGCAATTAGAATCTTGTTATCATTTAGTTGTCTGTGTTTTCTTGTTGTTTTTCTTTTTCATGTTATCTTCCTCACTCGGTTGTAACCTCCTTTTAAAGGGGGAGATCATCATTTTGAGGTGGAAATACACAAAATTTTTAATAATGAAATGTGACTCTGTTCTATCCTTATCTGACTAGCTTGCCTAGTGTTTTCTATGAATTCTACCAACTAGAACGGTAGCTAAAAAATCCAGAAATAGTAACAAAATGTGGGTTTGTTACATTTTACTCTCGTTAAATTGTGTTTCATGCTAATCTGAGTGGGCAACTTAATGACACAAAAGCTTAAGACATAACTAAATGGTCCATGGTTATAATTCTCAGCCATGAAAATTGAAGTTACATCCCTAGAATAGAAAATGAAAACTTTTTTTTTGGGAGGGGTGGGGGGGGGGGAGGGGGCGAGTCTCTCTCGAAAAACTCTCTCTCTTTCTCCAAAGATAGCTGATCTCAACCCCCTTATTCACCAACACCACCGCCTGGATCTTCGGCGCGTGGTGGGTTAGTTTCTAGTTTATTTAATGTGAGTTTGTATGCTTTTTGTGTGTACCATCTTATGGTAGATTTGAATTGGGTTGTTGGGGCTGAACTTCAGTGGCAGGACTTTGCCATTTGACATGGATCTACTATGATGTTATGGGCTGACTTCTATGATGAGCGTTAGAGTGTGGGTGTGCAATTTTAAAGGGCACGACCATCAAGAGTTATTGGGTGCCTAGTGACCGAATTATAGGTGGTTTAGGAATTGAGATGGTTCTTTCATCGGGGTGGTGGGTTTGGTGGTGCCGTGGGTTGGGGAAGGTGTTGGTGAGTCTTGGTTCAAGACTGTACTTTTAGGGTTGTTTTCCCCTAGTTGATCCCATCCCCTTGATCCAAAAAGGTTATGTGGGTTTCAATTTGGTGATGGTGGATGAGGTTGTGGCTGTGATATGTTATGGAATTCTGATTGGTTGGGTGGATGCACGGAGTATGATTGTCTGCCATAGGTTATTGTTGGTGCTCGGCGTGGTCTAGTAAGGTGGTGGCCACGCTTTTAGAGGGTCTTACTGCACCGATGGTGGCCTTACTGGGTTTTTGTAGCCGGGGGTGGGCAGCTGCTGGACAAGATGGGTTTCGACAGACCCGGTGGTGTTATAGGAGGTGATTCTAGTGGCTAATTAAAATGTTTGACATTAATTGACAACATGGTGGTGGACTGTTTGGTGGAAATTCCAAACATTGTTTTAGGTGGTCGACGTCTGGCGATGGTCAGGTGACGGCAGGGAAGGCTTGCAGATTTGCTGATGGTAAATGTGTCATGTGTAGTGACGCATGGTGGCTTTGGGAAGCGTGTCCATGGATGGCTTGGTGTTGGGCACATGTGCTAGTAGTTGATGTTGGCAGATGGCAGGTGGCATGCTTCTGTTTCTATAGGAGTGCATGTGGCAGCCTTATCGTTACTTATACCTATCTCATTCAAAAAAAAAAAAATGAACAAAAATACATAGTCAAAATATAAAAAAATTACAAATTAAAATTAGAAAAAATTATATTTTTAATTACGTTGTTTATCTTTTTTGTTCCTGGGCAGCTTCTTGGCTTTGACTTTAATGATTTGTTATTTATATAGTTGGCTTATTTGTTTGCTATATTATGCCTACCTGATGGAGTTATTATCCGTGAATGTGTTTTTGTGTCCAAATTCTGGGCTTTAATGGGCTTCGTGTAACTTGATTGTATTGCTGTACATATTTTTATTGTTACTAAAAGGAAAAGGATAAATTACTCTTAGAACTTCTGAGGTTTATCATAACTATACTCAGTTCTTATTAATTATTTTTAATGCACAAAACTCCATCTCGTTAAGTGTCCGTCAATAAAAGTTAGGACACCACATAACTTATTGTGGTTCACCGAAATTGCCCAAAAGTTGTCTTCCCCTTCTTCAGCCACCCACCCCGACGCAACAAACCACCGCCAGCACGTTGTCATCCCCCCACCCCCCAACCAAACCCATCCCACCCCTAAACACCACTGCCCCTTCTCTCTCCCCCTCTCCCTCTCCCCCCCCCCCCCCCCCCCCCTCACACACACAAACTCTCTCTCTCTCTCTCTCTCTCGCTCCAACAGCTATCATTCTCGTAACTCAAGCACAAACCCAAACCCATCAGCGACCACCAATCAAGCACAAAATCCATCAGTCGATCAAATTTGGCTTATACCCCCATTGATCTCCGGTACTCTCCCATCCGATGGGAAAGTATGTAGGTGCATTACAAGCCAAAATGACCCAAAAATTAACACGCCTGTAAAAATTGAACCACAACAAATTCACAATACAGGCAGAGAACTCAATCAATCAAAAAAAAAAAAAGAAAAAGAAAAAAAGGGCAAAACCATCTATTGAAATAAATAAAGAAGATCTACCAAGAAGAGAAAGAAAGAGAATCTCTAAGGTGAGAAAATATAAAGGAAAACCAAGAACATGAGACGGTGGGGTAGAGGGGTTTGGCTCGCGAAAAAGTGCCGAAACATCGTTGATCAAGAAGCACGGGATCAATTGCTTGAGCTTCGCGGCGGCAGCGGGTTCATTTTTGCCTGTGTAAATCAGGCAGTGTAGCCCAAGAAGTACAAGACCGGTTGATTTGGGTGTAAATCCTATGGTGGTGAATTCATTTTCGGTTGTGCACTACAGGCAATGGAGGTTGGTTGTGACGACGGGCAGTGGCTAAAGAAGGGGAAGGAAGACAAATTTGGCTTGGCTTGGCTTGGGAACTAGAGCATTGGAATTGTGAGCTGTGGGTGGTGGCCGAGTGAGTTGGGTAAATTTCTTTTCTATAAAGGGTATTATCATCTTCTTATTAATTCTGTTAATTCCGTGACTAAAAAATTAAAACTCGTAGTATAATAAAATAGTGAATAGGTGTTGTGTGTAATTTATGATAAATTCAAGAGTGCGAGAAATTATTAACCGAAAGGGAAAAAAAAAACTTTGCTTTGGGATTGGTTGGTCAATCAACCATGACAAATCAGCAGAACACAAGCAGATACCGAAAGCCAACAAAGGAATCAACCAAGTGATACAGGTAATGGCCGGTCGTCGTTCAAACCAATATTCTTTGCAAGGAGTGCATATTTTCATCGCAAACTTTGAAGGGGGCAAGCGAAAACAGTTTACTTTCATCCGCTTGCGTCAATGGAGTCTCCATTCAAGCCAGATATACTCAAAGGGAAAGTTGCACTCTTAACTGGTGGTGGCTCAGGTATTGGGTATGAGATATCAGCTCAGTTGGGCAAACATGGAGCTTCAATTGCCATTATGGGTCGGCGCAAGAACGTCCTTGAATCTGCTGTCTCTGCTCTCCAGTCTCACGGTATTCAAGTAATTCTCAATCTTGTAAACAATTTTCCATCTGGGTTTCTGTTTGATTGCTGAGAAAATGGTTGAAAATATTACAAGTTAGTTAATCTTTGTGTTATAAAAGGTTTAAGAATAATTTTGGGTTTCGAATTTTCATCTGTTTTGGGTCCATTACGGCTCTCTTTGGTTCGTTTGTCAGCTTGAGTTATGATTTTGTTTTTCCAGCAATAGAGGTGCTTATGCTTTATGCTTATATGCTTGCTTATGGTTTTGTTTGAAAATTTCCTTTTTGGGTACTTTATGTTACTCCTTGGTTGTTGGCACAGGAAAATAGATTCTTAGAGTGACTTGGAAAAATGAGTTTAGTTCCTTTCAGTTCCTAAGGTATATTCTTAAGAAGGAATTGGAATGCAAAAAAGTTAATCGGTAGCATCTTGATTCAACTGATCAGTTTAAGGGCTAAAGATGTTATAGTTGGAGTACATTTGAAAGAGCACTTGGACTCTCAGTGAGCTTGCTAAAATTTATATGACATCATGACTACATATGTTTACAGCAAGCACATCACATTAATAACAGAAGAAACTGGTAATACCTTCTTGGGTACTTTTGGTGATTTCAACTATCCTATCCGTTTTCAGGCCTTACGTAGTTTCTTCATAGCTCCCATGGATACAAT
This sequence comes from Escallonia herrerae, assembly GCA_033070095.1. Lineage (NCBI taxonomy): Eukaryota > Viridiplantae > Streptophyta > Magnoliopsida > Escalloniales > Escalloniaceae > Escallonia > Escallonia herrerae. Next base: position 119,769 of record JAVXUP010001167.1, on the reverse strand, counting down.
CACCTTAAGACTTTCTTCATAGCTTCTACGGACACAATCACCTTGCAATGTAATTTGTGTTCACTGCCATCGACATGCACTGTTACTTTCTTTTCTTTTTTTGACGATTTGGTGGGAATTTTAAGATGACAACCTTTTTCCATAGCTTCTAATATAACCTTTGTCAGTGTATGAACTTAGCTGGTCTGATAGCCAGCATGATGTATATACCGTTGTTTCCTGTCCTTGGGGTGAAATTTTGTTGTTCCTCATGCAGGCTATTGGGGTTGTTGGAGATGTTCGTAAACGAGACGATGCAGTCAAAGTTTTGGAAGCAACAATAAAGCATTTCGGCAAGCTTGACATTCTTGTAAATGCTGCTGCTGGCAATTTCTTAGTTCCTGCAGAGGATTTGTCCCCAAATGGATTTCGAACAGGTTTGAGGAGTTAGCATATTTGGACCCACATCTAGTTCTTCTACACGATGCGGATAGTGCTTGAAAGTTCATTCTGCACATTTGAAGCTCAAAAGTTCTGTTCGCTGATCTTAGTAATTTTTTGTCTTGCCTTAAAACTTCAAAAGGCCCTTTAGGTTTAAGAAGCTTCCAGCGACTTGATTCAAATTGCAAATCATTCAACTTAGTTTTAAAAGCAAAGGACAAAAGGGAAGAAATAATTGCAGAACACAAAGGAACATAAGAGGATAGATAGGAACTGGTGGATACTTTAAAATTAGGGGGCACAACTGTTTTGAGTTCCCTTAGTAGTTAACCGCTAACTATAAGGATCAAGTTTGTTCTCCCATAGGGTTTTAAGGATTTTACGAAATACACTCCTAACAGGAGAAGATAACTAGGCATCAATCTTCGTTTAAGTTTTGGTTTCACCATTCTGTTGAATGATAGCAGTTTTCCATGCGTGCATTAGTCTTTGCTGAAAACAGAGCCAAGACACTGGTCGTGTCTCGAAATTTTGCAAATGCTGTTGTCTTTTTCTCAAAACAATATTTGACATCTTTATCTTTTCGTTGAAGTACTGAGTTGATACCAAATGTTGCGTCATAGATTTACACAGCAGATGCAAATTTTCCAACCTGTTAACTCCTTTTACCATAAGGTTGAATTTCTGTGCCTCAGATTGCACATGGTTGGTTAGTCAGTGTTTTTACTACATTAGGAAGTCTCCTGTGTTTCATGTGATGGGCATTTTTAGTACGTGTTTTTATGACATTGGATGCTTTTAAATATATATCTTTAAACATTTTTTGCTGTGGTTGATCTCTGCAGTAATAGACATAGATTCCGTTGGCACATTTACAATGTGCCATGAAGCGCTCAAGTATCTTAAGAAAGGGGGGCCTGGCAAGAATCCATCTATTGGTGGAATTATTATAAACATAAGCGCAACTTTGCATTATACAGCAACTTGGTACCAAATTCATGTTTCGGCAGCGAAGGTTTGTCGAGCTGTCTGGTAATTTTACGAAGAAAATCATCCTTCTGCTGCTTGTGGAATTTACATTTTTCCCATTTACCAGGCAGCCGTTGACAGCATCACTAGGAGTTTGGCATTAGAGTGGGGAACAGATTATGACATCAGAGTAAATGGGATTGCACCAGGGCCTATTGAAGACACTACTGGTTTTGATAAACTTGCGCCTAAGGAGATTAGTAGTTCTAGAGAAAAGGATCCTCTGTATAAACTAGGGGAGAAGTGGGATATTGCTATGGCTGCTCTGTACCTGGCATCTGATGCAGGTCAGCAATTCATGCTTACATGCATTCTAGCGAGGTCATTTTCACCTAATTATTATCCTTGGACCCAAATATGCTTAGAGATACGTCTTTTTCTTGGCTTGATCTTCCCTCTTATCTAGCTAAAGTCGAAAATATTACTCTTTGTTTATTCTTTGCTACAAAATATCTGCATCGGGATTAACTTGTATGATCTGCACAGGGTAGCCGTAGAAGAGAAGTTAGAACAAAGGTCAAAGTATAAGCATTTGTTGGCAACCCATAGGACTGATTCTCTTGCTGAGAATTATAAAGTTAGCAACAATATACACATTGTCTCTCCTCTACAAAAATATTGTTTGTCCAACTGTTTGACTTCCCATCTATACCGCTATTCATGGTATTTGGTCCAAGATTTTTGTTCACTCTATAGTGCTTACAGCAAAATGATAAAAATAATAAAATGCCACTAGTGGCAATATACTCCCATCTTTAGGACAGTCTTTATAGACGAAGGAGTCTATTCTATGTATGGAAAATGAAATCGTAAGCGGATAAACATGTAAATGGTTAGGACCAAATGCCTGCTTGGTGAAGAAATATGTGCTAATCCCAGCTTGCAAGTTCTGCATGTAAGCAAATTTTGACATCTGTTCTAGCTTTATGTTAAATGACACAAGGAGCCTCTTCAATTTTCATGTTGAAAATAGTGATAACTGGAGTTGGTCAACGGATTGCAATACTAATTAGGTTATACTTGTGACTTCAAAACGCAACTATTAGCTAACTACTGCTACTACGTGGTTTTGCAGCCTTATATTCTCGGGACTGAGCTTGAAACTTCCCTATAGCCTCCTAAGAGTTCCAGGAATTCATCATTCTTAGGGCACCTTGTAAATATTGAAATCCAGTTAGGAGGCAGCAGGTTATTTTAAGTGGCTTCCTCTGGAACAGTTGGAATTCTTAGCCAATGTATCAATACCATCCTAAACATTAACGCTTCAGGAATGGGCAATGGTGAGCCTTGGTGCAACGTTAAGGTTGCTCCATTGTAACCTGGAGGTCACAGGCTAAAAAGACAGAAGCAGCCTCCCTGCCAGGTTGCGAAAATTCAACCTCCCCAGACCCTGGAATGCCGAAAGCCACGTGCACTAGGCTAGCCCTTTATTTTGGAATTACTTTGATTACCTAATGTTTCAACTGTGAAATTCACCTGCATTCAAGGGGATGACTGTCTGGGAATTATGTTAGCATCCTTCATTATTTACCCAACTTTTGGCATTTGTTTTTATTGCAAAATGGTTTTGGCTGTGTGGGGCCCCATGACGGGGGATGATCTGTAATCAGAGTTTACAGTTGAGATAAGTGCAACTGCCCATGTAGTAGTAGCGGAAGCAAGCCATTGGCCATTTTCTTAAGGGAGACAAGAAATTGGCTATTTCCTTCTCAGGGATACAAGATATTTGGTTGGCCTGACCTTAGTTGCACAAAGTGGGGGCGGGGGCCGGGGCGGGAGCGGGGGCGGGGAAGCGTAAGCACCAAGAAGAATCTGAGGTTGGGAGCGGCTTGAATAAATAAATGCGTAAAGAGTATTATCATTTGTTTAGCATAATTTACATAGATAGCAACAACAGACAAGGAGACTTTAAGGACTTGAAGGAAGAGAGAAACAAAGAATTGAGTTGAAAAGAGCTTGATTTTTATGTATTCTATCACTTGTTCCATGCATCTCTATCCAGCTAGCGGGATCGAGTTCCCATCTTAGCTTGGGACGAGATCCCATGGAGCTCCTAACTTGGGATCGCAAAAGCGAGTTTCCGAGAGAAAAACGTCAGTTTCCTACAACTAAGGGCCTGACTCAAGACTTTACAATGGTATTAGAGTAGATTACTTACGAAAAGACTGGTACTAGAGTTGACAGGTAATTGCAACAATCGGTGTGATAGTAGTGGAAACAAGCTATTTTCTTTTCAGTTTGGCAACCTGATGGGGCAGATTTTGTAAGCAAGGGTATTTTGGCCATATTAGCGTACTTAGGGCAGATTAGATGCTTCTAAGTCTTTAACCAATCAAGTCCTTTTGTTGTTAGGTTTTATGTTAAGTTTCAGTAATCTAGAAGGTTCTAGAATATAAGAATCCTTTACTTATTGAGAAGGGTCTCTTTTGTTTTCTATATAAGCAAGTATCGTGAGCAGAGATGAGGAGAGTTCATGAATAGAGTTTTCAGACGCAGCCTTGCTTTTCTTTTTAACGGTGAGACTCCATTGATTCTCTTCTAGGTGAGGCCCCTAGAAGGCCTTAGCAAGACTCTAAAGGTTTTCTATTATTTATTACTTTCTTATATTAAATATTTCCTATTTAAAAATACAAAAGTACTGTTCTCGGGGTACTATTCACACAACCCTAAACAGCCTCAAATCAGCCAATTAAACCCATCTTTGTTGTTCCTAACCATAGCCCTAGCTTCTAAATTCAAAATCTTACTAGTTTTGATGCCACGCGTTGCACACGGGAGCAACAACTGTTGAAGAACTGATTGAGACATCTCTTACTTGTATGCCTAATAATAACAAAATCGATAGTGAGCTAGTGACAAAAAAGTAATTAAAAAATTATTTCCATCTTTTTATATGAGTTTTTCTACCAATTTTTATTGTTAAAAATGAAGATGAAAAATAGTATATGAAATGATAGAAATAGTCTGTCCCAATTAATAACAATAATAGTGATAATTCTAACTATAATAAACCTTGTGTTGAGTTTTGTATTATTCAAGGCCATCAAGAAAAGAGTAAAGCTATGTAGCAAATGATTGAAAATAAAATGGGAGAGTAAACTATGTATATAAACTTGTAATGAAATAAAAGGAGGGAGATTATCTTAGTTAGATAGAAAAACTGATAGAGAATATTGAGTTTCTCTAAACAATAGAAAATATATATTATTAAAGGAAATACATAGAGGATTAGTTTTGGCAAAATCTTAGTAATTAATGAAATTGCAAAGGTATACCTAAATTTTTTAAATCAAATTGAATAAGATAGAGGGATAGAAAAAAAAGGAATCTAAATCATTATTACAAAGGTGAATAAATTCAAAATGCTTTCAAAAAAGTGAAAATAGAAATTTTCATATGGCTAGCTAAGAGAGTGTCCACGTAGGCAGTGACGTGGCTACTTTCTCTCAGCTTTGACTTTCATATATATATATATATATATATATATATATATATATAACTAGATTAACCCAAGCCCTAACTTGCCGTACCAGCTTGTAGGACTGCCTTATATGCCCTTTTAAGGTCCGTCCTACATCACAACCCATGGGCTTTATGTGGTTCGGGGCTTTACAATGGTTGTAGCCTAGATTATTGACAAAAAAGAATGGTACTAAAGTTGGTAATTGCAAGGTCTGCTGGGGCTGTCCATTGGAGTTTCTAGTTTGACTATCTGGTGGCGCCGGTGTGACAAAGATTAAGCTTGTGGACCTTATGGGAGGAGAGCATGACACTTCAAACCCCACACAAAAAGTGGAAGAGTAGGACTGTGGCCTTGTAAGACCCTGCAGAGTATCTCAAGAGCACCTACTTGACTAACCCTTCTCAGGGAGGCAAGCTCCTGTGGTGGGAGCATGGTTGGACATTGTACACCAATTTTTGTGTGGTCTTTGGAAGTGTTTGGCTGCCGTAACTCAGTCCCAAAGGTTACCGTCATTTTTAGGTTTACCTTTTAGTTGATTCCAGATGTAGTCTTTAAGATGCTGTGTAGAATTGGATATCTTTAACCTAGGTAGAACACATTCTGCAGTAGTAATCATCATATTGACCTGAAAACCAGGTCTTATTTTGTAGTAACTCAATTTGACTGCCCTGCATGATGAGTGTGCGTTAGGGAACATGATCTTTGATTCTGTTCTATTCAAATACTAAAATGGCTTGAGATCTCTTTCTATTATTCTCGTTCAGTTTTCTATAGCACATGAATGCTGCAATGTGCTACAGATAAGCGAAGGCAACTTATTTATGACTATGTTATGATTTGAGTAGCTATTGCTTTCCTTTCTCTTGCACGATAGATGTTAATTATCTGATTCATCTGTCTGTCATCTCAAGGAAAATACATAAATGGAACAACAATGGTTGTAGATGGCGGATTATGGTTGAGCCAACCTCGTCGTATGTCAAAAGAGGCCGTGAAGGAACTTTCTCGGGTAGTAGAGACGAGGTCTAGAAACGCTCCCGTTGGGGTTCCAAAGAGCAAGCTTTGAATACCTGTGGAAAGCTCGAAATAAACTGTCATGTTTTGTTATGCATCATCCAGGGTGGGATTTACCATGCAAATTCATATATTTACGCGAGGAGCAAATTGATCAAGCCTGAGGTTAGATATGAGCAAAACCCTGTACTCTTAATTGCATCGAGGAAATTATGGCCCTTCGTAGTGTATCATCTGCTCTCGGTTGTTCAATTATGCTCTTTGTACTTCGATAAAATCATTAATACACGCTCCTCCTACTTTTTGAATCCTGGCATTAGCATTATTGACTTTTTGGACCTCGGAGCGCTTGTAAGTGACCGACCTGTTTATTCATAGTCGTGGAGGTTTAATAATACGAAGTGAAAGAGCCTTTTAAGGTATTACACACTAACAAAAGTGGGCATCTTCAGCTGGAAAATAGACTTTGATTTGTACTTTTTATAACAAAAGCAATAGTTAGTGATAAAACATAATAAGATAATACCAAATAATTGAAAGTAATTCGGTATGACCTCTAGCAATCTAGAGTAGTAAAAGGATATACAAATAGCTAGTTCATGAGAGTCGCAATAAAGTCTTTAGCGATAAAGTCATTGTCCTAAAGACTTTATCTTTCCACGTGTAGGTATCCATGGCAGATATCATCTCCAAGATAAAACTCATTGACGTAGCTACGTCTCTGTCATGCGCACGTTCATAGGAAGTACGAACCAGTCCACAATCACATTGTCCACGTATAAAATATATTCTCTTCGTTTGACATTGATGAACTTTTGTTTTTGAGCCGTCCTTCAAAAATTGCTCATTTTCAATTAAGAAAGATTCTATAAGTACACTTACATTACATTTTTATTATTTTTATATTTTTTTATTCTATTTCTCTCTCTACATTTAAATCTCAATCAACCCATTTTCTCTTTCTTAACCCAATTTCTTACATTTTTTATTCATTCTCTCTCTACATTCTCTCTCTCGTGATCTACTTTCTCTCTTACTATCTGAAGGGTAGAATGAGACACACACAATATATCGGTTAAATCTTTAACTGCGTGTAAAAAAACATTATGTGTGAAGGAGGAAGTACATAATAGATATATACGAAAATACATTGCGATAGTAGAGTAGAAAACATTAGGTTTGAAAACGTAGTAGCTTCAAGTACACTTCTATGTCATATCATATGGTATTATATACATGGCCAATCATAATCCTTGTGTTGGCGACATAAATAAGCTTAAAAGCTTTGTAATTTATGGAATAATGATAATTATTCTCAATAATGCCAATAATAAAGTATATTATACACACCATAAATTAATATGAGTTAATGATACTCATTATTGCATTTGTAACTCATTCATAATTTACATATAAGTTAATACCATATAGCCACAACTTGCTATGTAATTATAATTCTACAAGGTACATTTTATTTTGGATCATTTACACCTAAAACCCTATACTAGAGGGGCGGGTGCGCATTTCACTTTACTGTTTCAATTTTGGCGCAATTTACCTTACTCTTCACCAATTGACGACCTGAAGTCCAATTAAATGGACGTTCGTCAATCTCTTAGGGGTACACTCGTAACTTCATTCCTTTTTCTCACATGGTAGCCAAGTTCTTTGTTTCTTAACCAGTGATCACAGCCAAGCACGAAACCTCATCACCGCCCCATTGTCGACCACAGCCAAGCATGAAACCCCACCACCACCACCACAACAACCAAATCTCCACCACCACAACAACCAAATCTCCACCACCACAACAACCAAATTCCTAACATCTGACCCAGATCCCCTTTCTCTCTCTCCACCCTCACTTTCTTTGGGCTAGATTTTCATGCCAAAATTAGAAATGCAGTGGAGTATTGGGTTCACCATTGACTCCGCTGCAACACCATTGTGCTAAAATTAAGGGTTCACAGTTTCCAAAACAGGGCTGTTATGTCTCGATGATGGTGAAAATATGCACATTTGTCCATGGATTTGTAATCGTGGCGCCGGAAGTGGGTATAGGGGTCTTGGTGGCTGTTACTAGAGAATTGCGTTAGGGGTCTTGGTGGTTACAGTAGAAGTGTGATAGCGATGTTGGGTGGTGGGTGCGAGATAAGTAGGTAAAGGGTGTTGGTGGTGGTTGCGACATAACTGGGTATAGAAGTGTTGGGTGATGGTTGTAATAGAAGTGGGTTAAAGGTGTTAAGTGGTGGTTGTGGCAGAAGTGGGATATGGGTGTTGGGTGGCGGTCACGGTAGAAATGGGTATAGGGGTGTTGGTGGTGGTTACGGAAGAAATGAGTGAGAGGTGTTGGTGGTTGTTGTCGCAGAAATGGTATAGGGCTGTCGGGTGGTGGTTGCGCAGAAGTGGGTTGAGGTGTTGGGTAGATCAATTGATCATGTCGGGGAGGATGAAGGTGAAGAAGATATTAGCAGATGTCAATCCCTTATTGGCTAATGGCGATGACTTAGTTGCCATGGTAGCAAAATAGCGCAAAGTGACAATTTTACCCATAAGAGGTTGACGGGCGTCCAAGAAATTGGGCTTTAGCCCGCCAATTGGTAAATTACGCTCAAATTGAGAAACAATAAGGTAAATTGAGCCAAAACTGAAATAGTGGGGTGAAACGCGCACCCGCCCCCATAGTGTAGGGTTTTATGTGTAAATGATCCTTTTATTTTATTAAAATATTCTAACAATCCCTTGTTATTTTGATAAGTTAAAATGATAATTCAAAATACTCATATATATATAATGCTAAATTTCATAAGAAATTATTATTACTATTTTCCTTTCACAAAATAAAGTCATAGTTCTCGAATATAGAAACTCATAAAAGTAAAAATACACAAATAAGTTGGGCAACTTGTACTGTCCAATAGGTGATGGTGCCTTTCGAGCTTGAACCAACACTTAGTGTTGACAACTTCCATTTGAGAGAGCCGTAATGAACTATGCCTTGAATTAGGTTCCTTGGCTAAACTTCAGTTGTCACACACACAATACTTATATGGGATTTGGTTCGCGGCTTAGCGCTGTTAATGGCCATGCGCTCTTATCTTGATTCTCACGAGAGTCTTTAGGGATTGGCCTACGGTTCCCACAGTCACAGCCTCACGACCACTCTCACTTAGGTGAGTCCTCCAAATGTACGTGTGACATGTACCTCGCGAAAATATCCTCCTTGGGCTCATTAAGGGAAAATCCTTCCTGGATGCCACACTAAGTAGCACAAGCACCACACGGACGGGGAAGAGGCACTCTCCTAACAAAAGGGTGCTACTTTTATAACGCGTCACGCTTTACGAGTTATCCTACCTATTAAACCTTCTTCTGGGATTCAATCACAAAGGTTGGGTTACTCTCGGTGGTGACTCCTAGTGAGCTCACCCCATCCGTCTCAGGTGGAAAGGATCTAGCCTCTGTGCTAGTCCTGAGGCAATCTGCGCAATTTTTTTTAAAGTCTCTATAACTTATTTTCTTTTCATCGATGAAATCACAAGTCTGCAGAATTTTAAGGGTCAAATTGTGTACATTGAAGCAACATTATGGATCTCATCAAGTAAATCAAGTTTCAGTAGTATCCATTTGCTTAGCATCAAAGATAGTCAGCAGCCTCGCTATTAGGAATCAAACATTTGATCAGTAGTCTATTACGAGGAACAAGTGTTCGACATATTGTGACCAGTAGTCTCTCACCTACTAGGACCCACATTTTTTTTCAACATTCATCATGCTTTGTATAACAAAATCTCACATCAATAGCAACTTTATAAAAATCCTCCAGTAAGTTTCAAAGATTTGATCTTAGTTCTCAAGCTTTGATAAAGCTAGAGAAAGCCCATTTATAAACCTAGTTTCAGATCTGCGATCATACTATCAAAATTTGGTGTCCAAGATTTGAAGTATCAAACAAATTGAACGCACATTGTATTCTGGACACTAAAACTTAGATACCATTTGAAATAGATATAGATGCCACAACTATAAAGTATCAAAATAATCAAGATAATCATAAGTCAAAGACTTCGGTTATCATAATTTAACATCCTTACCAAATTATAATTTCAACCACCAGACTTTGGCCACACCATGCATGTTTAAAATGGCACAAGCACTCTATCTTTTACTTTTCCTTAAACAATTATAAAAATTAACTAAGAAAATTTTATGACATGATACAAATTGTACTGGCGTTCTTTCCATTAAAGCCAGACTTAACAGTTTGAGCAGAGAGAGTTTTTCACCTTCATACTTTCAAAACCAAAAGATTTATGAGAATCTTAAACAATTCAAGGAATCGATATTGCTCTCTAAGAAGTTGACAGAGCCTTTATTTTCCTTCCTTCTAAACCGCAAAACAGTCTCATTTTCCATAATCTTTTCAAATTAAAAACATTTTTTTATTGAAATGTAGGGATTGTGTTTTTCTTTGCATCTTAAAAACAATATTTTGAATTTATTAAACAACAGTGTACATATTCCCCTTTCCTTTCCTGCTTCCAAAATGTGATATATATAAAAATGCAAACTCTTTCTTTTTTCCATTTTCTTCTTTCTTTCCATTTTTTTAAAACATTTCCAGCTCAATTAAACAAAGCTATTGTACATGCAAGGATTTAAAGGACTCAAACACTAGATATGAACTCTACTCGTATTCTTTGTCATTGAATTTTCCTTCAGACTTCCCTTCTAGAAAAAAAAAACTCCCGTCACAAAACAACTAATTTCCCTACTTTATTTTAATGCAGAAATCTTATCAATTTATTTTTATTTTTTTTCTTATCTAAAGGCAAAATCTATCTCAACGAGGGAGTTTAGCATTTAAACTAAAGCTATTTTCCACCTTACTTAGTTTATGAAAATAGAAAGAATTTTATAAACTAAAAACTTTCTTTCAACCGCTAAACCATTCATTTTCCCCTAAAAGGAATGCTCTCTTTTGAGTTTTTAAAGGCTGAAATAGTTATAATCTAATATTTTCCTTCCAAAAGAACGTGCATAAATAATTGAACTAAAACTTAACCTCCACATTCCCTATTCTTACAGATTATAAAATAATCTCACGTTCTACAAAAGCATTCCAATTTGTTTCAGATTCAAAAAAAAGAAAAAGAAAAAGAAAAATTACCTTATTATAGTTTAGTTGTTACACCAAACATTACTTATGTTACTCATGTTGTATATCATTTTGAAAAGAGGTATTCTCCTTCAGGAAATAGGGGTAAGTATTCATAAAATATATACACAACTGTTTCTAACCAGATTAAAGCTATATTTTCCGGTTTCAATCTTTTGACTAGTAACCGGCGGCCAATGGTATGTTGCCTTAAGAGGATAGCTACAGTGCCTCTTTCTTACATTTAATTGATAGCATACTCCCAGGCGATAAAGCCCTTTCTCTTTCTCTTAACTAAGCGTGGAGAACAATAAGAAAAATAGGCAGCTTCCTCTAATGAGAAAGATTAAGTTCTAATATTACAAATCACGATCAACATCTGCCGAGCTAAGCCCTTTTTCCCTGTAAAGAAATTCCTTCGATTTGCCAAAGACCAAGGAAAGCGAGGCAGGAATGTATGTGTGTGTGTGTACACACTAGTGTAGAGCATGTGTGCTGCACGCACGTATATATAGTCGAGAGTAATATTTGAGGTGATATTAATATTTTTTTGGGGATCAAAATAATGTAATTCAATTATGTTCTTATTTCTTTTGTGACTTGTTTTAGAAGAAATGTATATTTGATGTTCGCAATTGTAATCAGTTCAATGTTTAGAAATATTTTCAGAAATGTTTGTGGTACTGCTGAAAATAAAAGCAAGAAATTAAAAGAATGAATTTACGTCTTTATTTTGTAATCTATTAAATTGGTTTATAGTTAAGATTTATAATTTTCAAGATGTGCTTTGCATTTTATCAGTGAAAAATGTAAAACACGTGGTCTTCAACTGCAATAACCGAATATATTTTCAGTTCAAATTGGCACCATATTGAAGCCTTGTTTTTTGATGCATATTTAACCCTTTTTCATTTTTTTTTCTATTTTTGTTTTTCCAACAAATTTTCATTTCTTAGTTGATTTTTCATGTATTTCAATTTCTTTATTTTGTTTTTGTTTTTCAAATTTTCAATTGGTTAATTATTTGCTAACCAAAAATTCAAGCACAACTCTCATTAACCAGTTCAATATCTAATGTTTGTTTCATTTTAACCAATTAAGAAGAGAATAATAAAGGAATTTCTTTGTTCTGCTTTTCTTTCTCATCACACTTTTCATTTCTCAATGTATAGAATAGATTCATTACCCAATATTCTTGTAATTTCATCCAAATTTAAAATGGAGTTATAAAAGAATGATAAGAATGTAATTGACGTAATTAACGGACGATAAAATCGTCCAAAAATAATTTACAATATTCATACTTTTATAGGTAGTGTGTGCGTGCGTGCGTGCGTGCGTGCGTGTGATCCTATCTTGACTTGATTATGCCCAATTCTTATGTTCAACAAAAGGTCCATTTTATATAATAATCGTATTGTAGCGGGTATAGTTTAGTGGTAAAAGTGTGATTCGTTTTATTAACCCCCAGAGCCCTGGCCCTTCCCACTGCTTAGGAGCTTACAGTTTCATGTTCTATTTCACTCCCCGATGGGGGTTCTTTTTGCCCCCTATTTCATTTACATGAAAATACAATAGATGAATAGTCATTCGATGAAAAATCATTGATTTGAATGTTTTATTTCCTATCAGAATAAATATCTAAATCCAACTACTAGGGTTATTAAGATTTCTTTGGAGCATTACCATGTTTACATGTTTTATAACCATTTTTTTATAGCATCTAATAATGCAGCATTACCATGATCATAGGGTTATAAGACCATTATTCAGATATTGTATGAGGAATGCATGTTGTATGTTTATTATAACTTCGTCTAGTTGGTATTGAGGAATATAATTATAGAATAATTGTTAGGGTTGAGGTCGTGGATTCTAAATGTATATTTGTAGCATACTCCATGATTTGAGAAAATTGTTGTCATGCATGTAAACTACATCATATTCTCAAGTGAATAAGTTGTCATCCATGTAACTTATAAACATGCATTACGTTCGTAATGAATATGTCACTGACATAGGTTCATTGATACAACATGTTTTTTTTTTCCAATGAAATGCTCATATTAAATACTTTAAATGATTTTTGATGGACATTGACAGCCTTTTCAAATTATTGTGCCTCTACTACTTCTAAGATTCATTGCATACGTATCGTTTCTATTTGGTACATAAATTGTTTAGATACTTACCTCGATGATATAAAATTTCTGAAAAGTCATACCAATTTTGTTGCCAATTGAACTTAGTGCTTCTTACACCACATACTATTGTGCGAAATACACCACCGGGGTTGCATCTCAGCAGTAAACAACGTCCCAGACTGAAAGTAATGCAGTAGGTTTCCCTATCCCGCTTAAGTGATATGTTGCACCAAGTGCCTCCATGTGACTTTGGCATCCCCTACTTTTTTAAGCCTTGTACCTCCACCGTGATACTCATAACAAAATTTCCCCTTCCATGAAGTTTAAGAAAACTTTTAACAATATTGAATTACCACTTCCTATATTAACTAGTATTAACCCCGTACGTTTCACATGGAACTAACAACGGCTATTTAAAAGCTCATACTTATATGTCGAATACTAACAATAATGTTATTTTCACCTTTTTATGAGTTTTCTATCATTTTTTAGTAACAACATTAATAATACATGTGTTGAGGTTTTTACTAATAAAACTCACTTAGAATAGTATAAAAAGTTAAATGACATAAGAGAATATACAATATGAGAGATAATTTATGTCTATAAAAATTATATAAAAATATTTTATATCACTTATAATAAAGTAAAAGGAAGGAGATTAATTTTGTTAGATTGTAAAAACATGTTAGAGTTGTGTAAAATATTGTAAGAGTCTAGAAGTAGATACCATTTTTTTTTATTTGTGAAAAACTTTCTTTTGCTTACCCATTTGACAAACATCACATACTTTATTTTTCTCAAACTTGATCTTTGGAAGTCCCCTCACAAAGATGCCTCACTAATAGCACTAAAATACATAACATCTTGGTTAGCCAAATCATTAATTGTGTGAAGTAAACATTTTCATCTCTATTTACTGCCAAGATTCTTTCATTATTCTTCATGGATTGTATTGAACAATGAGAAGCCTCAAAAGATTACTCTAAAGCATTTATCATTAAATTGACTAATACTTTACAAATTATGTTTCAAGCCTTCAACATATACCATATTCTCAATTTCATGTGGTTTATTACCAATAGTACCTTTACCTTTGACTTTTCCTTGTGCATTGTCACCAAAGATTACTTTTCCTCTTTCTTTAAGATTGATCGAGGTGAAAAAAGCTATGTTGCTGATCATGTGTTTCTTGCTACTAAATTTTGCATTGAGACATACCTATAAATATAATTCAAGTAGTGATTCTTGATACCATACTTTATTGGGTCATTCGGTGTTAGTCTTCCATTTGATATCTTGACCTTTTACAATCTACATTTTCTTTCTACCTCTAACATGTATAATTCTACAAGGACAACAATTGATCGTATGCCCTTTCTTGTTGCACTAACCGCAATGTGTACATAGTGTACAATAGTTTGTCGGTTGTCTTGTATGAACAGTCAACCTAACTTGTTGTTTAAAAAACTATAGGAGGCGAGTGAAGGGATCTAATCCAACACCACCTTTGTTTAGACCAATTCTCTGGTGTCCACGCATGACATCCAAGTTGTTTTGACAATTAACAAATTTTTCAAGATAATTTTTCAAATCACGAATCTCAAGTTTTAAATCATCATTTTGTTTTTCTGAAACCAAAGTATTACATGATATTTGTTTTGTGCTAGGAATGTTCACAATCAATTCAACCAAATCATCATTCACATGCTCCACATATAAATGACTAGATTTGTGTTCATTCAGGCATGCAATTCATTATTTTATATCTTCAATTTCTCTATTTGTTTATTAGCCTTAACTAATTATTTATACTATATAAGGGTTAAATACATATTAGCACCCTAGAAGTACACAAAAATCTCAATTGAGGATCCATATTTTGAATTTTTACACATCAGGGCCTAGAGTTTTAATTTTACAATGAGTAAGTACCTCATCTAATTTTCTGTCCAAATTGATAATGGAACGA
This sequence comes from Escallonia herrerae, assembly GCA_033070095.1. Taxonomy (NCBI): domain Eukaryota; kingdom Viridiplantae; phylum Streptophyta; class Magnoliopsida; order Escalloniales; family Escalloniaceae; genus Escallonia; species Escallonia herrerae. The sequence continues at coordinate 104,569 of JAVXUP010001167.1, read as the reverse complement.
TGGGTAAAATCGTCAGACTCTTTAAACATTAATTTAAAAAAAAAATCAATCCTTTCATCACCATCCCTACTAATCACCCTATCGTCACCGGCCTACAACCCCTGCCAACCACACCCACCGATCTACAAGCCCCTGCTGCCACAACCAACTTGCAACTAAACCCTATGCCGCCACAAAAGCACAGGCAGATCCATGTCCTAGAGCTACCGAATTGATGCCATCAGCGATGCCGCCACACTACAAGCATTCCAATCTTTTTTGAAATTTTAGTTTGAGATCTACTTCAATTTTGAAATAATGTCATTTTTTAGATCCGTTGTTCTATGGTGATGTTAGTGTTGGTGCAATTAGAAGTGGTGTTGATGGGTGGGTGTGCTATTGATCGATTGGGTGTGCGTTAATTATTGTTACGATGGTTGGTTGAGGTGTTTAGAGGGGTGAAGGATGGTGGGGCAGTAGCAGGTTTAGGCTGCAATGGTGGTGACGAAAGAAATTGGGGGTGAAAGAGGACGGTGTCTGGGAAAGGGGGTGATGGCTAGAAAGGGCGATGTTTGGTGGTTTGTATGTGTACATGTGTGTGTGGTGGGCAATGCGGGGATAGGGGACGGTTTAAGTGTGTTCCAGTGTGTGTGTGGCGTGGATTGATGGTGCTCAGGGAAGAAGGCTGGGGCCGAAGGGGGTAGTGGCGGGGGAAGGGACGACGATTGGTGGGTTTAAGAGGGGTGATGGGCCAAGGGGGCTGGTTTGGGTAATCTGTGTGGCGATCTTTCGATGTAGAGAGCGACAATCGGTGAAGGGGGTGGTGGACGGTTTGTGAGTTCGTGTGACACTGTGTGTTTGTTTTTGTGTGTGGGTGGATGTGTGTGTCGCACGTGTGGTAAAGTGGGGGATGGCAGGTAGGAATTTTATTTTTCTTTTTATGTTTTAATAGCAAAAATGTGATGACGATTTTGCCTCTGACAGTTTAGAAGCAAAGTTAGAGATTTGGACGGAAAATCAGATAAGGTATTTACTAATTGTAAAATTAAAACTCTAGACCCTGATGTGTAAAAATTAAAAATATGGGTCCTCAAGTGAGATTTTTGTCTACTTTCAGGGTTTTTCTTTTTATGTTTTAATAGCAAAAATGTGATGACGATTTTGCCTCTAACAGTTTAGAAGCAAAGTTAGAGATTTGGACGGAAAATCAGATAAGGTACTTACTAATTGTAAAATTAAAACTCTAGACCTTGATGTGTAAAAATTAAAAATATGGGTCCTCAAGTGAGATTTTTGTCTACTTTTAGGATACTAATCTGTATTTAACCTACAATATAATGTTCCTTTTAAAAAGTTTCTTAGATTCCTCATATAAGCTATCGTATGCATCTTCAAAACTTTCATTCTCGCTATCACTATCACTATCGGAAGAAGAGTTTACTTCATCATTTGCCATGAAGCATATATTTGCTTGCTCATTCTTCTTATTTTTGTCTTCATTTGATTCGAAGTCATTCCATATTGGAGTATGCTCAACATTCAATGCTCTTTCATTCTCCTTGTTCCTTTTCTTAGTATATTGTTTTTTTTTTAACTATATCCCATGGATAACTTCTTTACTTCTTCTCTTTCTCTTATATGAGACAATCCACCTTCATGTGTGCCAGCTTATGACATTTATAGCAAAGCTTCTCTTCATTGTTATCATTTTGTTGTTTCCACCATTCCTTCTAAACCTTAAGAACTTCCTGAAGTTCTTTACAATCATTGCAACATCTTCTTCATCAAATTCCTCTTCATCATCGCTTGGCTCATTGTTTGACGATGAAGCTTTAAGAGTAATTGAGGTAGACTTCTTCTTGACGTCCTCTTGATCAAATGATTTCAGCTGTATTTTAGACTTCATTAGGGGGCATATCAATTCGTCAAGTGGAAAGATGTTTGAGATTCTTCGATTCTTGGATGGCGGTGATTTTTGCACGCAAAGCTCTAAGCAAAGACCTAATCACCTTTCTTATAAGATTATCTTACAGAATTCATTGCCTAATTGCTTCAAAGGATTCACAATGTTAGTAAAACAAAGTGGTCACATGTCCGTAAGCCAAGATCGATTAACTCTCTTGGCTTTACGCAATGTATCAAGTTCCGAGGTTCTGATACTACTTGAAACCAATAAAATAACCCTATAAGGGGGGGGGGGGGAGTGAATAGGGTTTTAAGACTACTTTAAAAGATTAACAAGTATTCACAACTAACTTTGAGAAACTAGGTTGAAAACTTAGATAGCTCAAACATCAAACCTCAAATACAATATTTCAAATAAGCAAGCTAACCAATCTCAAGACAAGTATAAGATAATAACATAGAGAGAGAGAGAGAGAGAGAGAGAGAGAGGTTTAGATAAACTTAACAGTTGAGATTTAGATGGTTCGGCTCGCAGTACCCTCAAGCCTATGTCCACCCCTTCAAGAAAGTCCCTTGAAAGGCCTTAGATCCACTAGAATGATCTTCCTTACGGATCAAGATTAAACCTCTTACAATCCCTTAATGCTATACTTCATCAAGAACGAGCTTTGCAATTATAATGCTCAATTCCAAGCAAACTTTAGGTGAAATATTGTGTACAAGGATTAACTCTCAAGAAGTTGATGTGTACAAGTTTAAACTTCTAGAGTATGAGAGATGAGTGTCTTAATGACTTGTGAAAGTCTGTATTTCTCAAATGTAAGCTCATAATGAATACACTCTTAAATAGGATGAGAAAACAATGAAAATTGTTGCTGCTAAAAACTTGATCGGAAATCACAGAGATTTGACCTGCAAAACAGAACATGGAATGACTACCGGGTGGAGTTTCGACAGATGGACTCTCTATTGTTTAAGTCAGAGCGCAGCTAACTGGATAGAACTCAAGAAAGTAATACAACAAAGTGTATGTGTGTGTAGTTGTCAGCGTACCTGGGAGTAGCCCCCTTTATATACTTTAGGCAGAAGACTCCCAATAGGTTTGCGAGTCTTGACGGCTGAGCCCTGGACTAGATCAATTAGGATTGCGTTAGGAACCTTGGGGATCACTTCACAAACCCTTCGTGATTACGTTAGGATCCCTTTAGGATCATGGTTCTACCAATATGGTAACCCCTAAACTCGAGATCGACTAGACTGACCATGAGTAAGCCCCGCCACATGTCACCATCTGATTGGGCGAGTATTTTTAGCTATATCAAAAACTAAAATGAATTGAAGAATTGCTTTGAGCTTAGAGTATTTGCAAGATAGGAAGGCTTTGAATGCAATTGATGAATCAAAACTATGCCTAAAATCACATTATATAGGTGTGAGAATTAATATAGCCATTTGGAAGTAAGTGGAGCATTAAATGAGCCAAACTGTAAAAGCAGTCGACTGTTTTGCACAATTGCAGTTGATTTTAATCAAAATAGCCGTTGAAAATTCAAAATTTTCTATTACAACTGCACTCCAATGCAGTCAGCTGTAATAGCCTACTACCCAAATCAGTTGCATTCCAATGCAGTCGACTGTATTCCTGAAAAAACATTTTCCCCTATTTTTCAAAGTATGAACGTTTAATGCATGCAAGGAAAACCTATAGGCAATTTTTAAGTCATCGATACGATCAACTCTTTATGTCTAGTTACAAAGTGAAGGAATAAAAATATTTAGAATTGAATTGAGGTACTCCATCTTTGAAGCATTCCTTTAAATATCTTTGGATGATATTTTGCTCGTCTAATTGTCTGTCGCATGAGTATGAGACTATACTTAACGCTTCATGAACTAAATGCATGTTAGACAATATAATTGTTAATATTGGTTATCATCAAAATCAAATATAATCTTGGGTTAAATAACTGTAGAGCTAACATATATAAAAATAGCTGGTCCGTGAGAATCGTGACAAAGTTCCTGTTCTAAGCACATTATCGCCTCCCTACGTGCAAGTGATGATGGCAGATGAAGTCTTGAAGTAGTTATATCCCCTCTGTATATACGTCCACAGGAAGACGGTGTGAACCAGTCCACGATCACGTTGCCCAAGTATAAAATATGCGCAGTAAACATATACTAAAATACATTACAAGATCGAGTAGAGTAGAAAACACTAAATTAGAAAATATTGTAGCTTCAAGTACACTTTTATGTCACATCCTATAATCTTATATACATGACCAATCATAATCCATTCATTAACAAGATAAATTTGCTTAAAAGATTTGTAACTAATAAACTAGTGATAATGATTCTCAATAATGTCAAATAATAAAGTACATTATATACATCATAAATCAATATGAGCTAATAATACTCATTATTGCATTTGTAACTTAGTCATAATTTCCATATAAGTAAATACCATATATATGCCATAACTTGTTATGTACCTATAATTCTATAAAGTATATTTTATCTTACTAAAATATTCCAACATGTTCTCCACTAAGGCTGTATACTGGTACAATATGCACTACATGCGGTAAACCTCAGTAAGAGTAGTTATGAGAGTAAGTAATTGCATGTGATGTCATAGACAAAGTTGTGTATGCGCGCGCGATGTAAAAATACATAAACTATTTTGAATTTACTCACCTTGTTAATTATAAATTGGATCTCTCTCTCTCACACACACACACACACTCATACCTATTTAATTTGATTTGAATTCCTTTTTTTCTCTCCTGCTCTCGTGCCTCATTCTCTCTCTCTCACCCGCGCGTAAAGTGAATAGAGGGGAAAGAACAAAAAGGAATCCAAATTATAGCATACTCCTACCACTACTATTTGCACATAGCTCAAACTAATTTGATGGTTTTAATTCAAATGAAAAAGGTCTCATATTCCACTTTTCTAAGTCAATTCTTAATCATCTTCAACATTTTTGTTTTTATTTAAGATCTATAATACTTAAAAAAAAGTTACAATATGAGTTAACAATTTATTTTGTAAATTAATCACTAAATTAACTCTAAAAAGTTTGCAATTATATTCTTAAATTTGATGATAATTTTTCCACCTCTTCTCTTGCATGTGTGTTCTCTCTGACCCTCCCCCTCAACACCTTCTTTTTCCTTATTTGTGGTACAAAAATCTACCCATTAAAAAAGTCATCACTTTTCATGTTACTTAAATTTCAAAAGGAAGAAGCCTCATCTTTATTTGAAGAGTTAACATTTAGCGGGTTTCCTTGCACACTAGTCTAGAAGCAATGTTATTAACACACTCATCGAGTTCTCTCATGCATTTTTTTACTTTTTATATTGTTGCTAAAATTCAAAGACAATTAGCGATGAACATAAGAAGGGAAATAGACTCCCTCCATGGTCTAGCCATGAGAATGATTTCCCTTGCAAAAGTATGGTTCAGTTTAATGCCCAGAATGCAATAAAGTAGCCATTAGACCGCGTAGTACAGACACAAGGATGAAACACCACCACCTAGAATGGCTGCTCCACATTATCATGAAGGTTTCAGAACAAAGTGGGCAGGTTTAGAACCATATTCGAACAACATTGCCAGAGTAAAGACTGAAGCATTCATGTATCCCGCAGAAACAGATTCAATGAACCGACCAAAGCTTCGAAAGGTAAACAAACTTGGTAAGCATAGGCTAACAAACGGAAAATGGGACTAAATCTGAACAAAGCGCTCAGTAGAAATGCAAATTGACCACCTAATCGCAGAGGAAAATGAGACTAAATCGGAACCTAATTTTCATCCATTTATGTACGCGTGTTCATCAACCCGTTTAAGACCAGAAACTACATACCGATTGCACCTCATATATCCATTTTCTGGCAAAAGCTGGATCGGCAATCGGGCCATTTCTATCTAAGCCAGATACGAAGCACCAACATACAGGATGTATTGAGAGTTTCTCAGTACGCAAATACCATTTCTACTCATCTTATATGCCAAAATTCTATGACAGATGTCTCCGTCCCACCCACCCTCCCTCTCTATAACCGTCAACAGCAGCGAACCAGAGGAAAGCCCAGCAGATTGACGGATTCAAAAGTTGCAAATCGTCCTCGCTCTAACTAAATGTTGCTTGTCACCTGATTCTCCCCCTTGAACCTCAAGTCCAGCTAACTCTGTCCAGCAATCAAGCTCCTAACACTTTGGGACCAGTCATGTCAGCTTCCTATGTAGCAAAGCCTTGAACAACCACTCTGGAACGTCCAACCAGTTACTTGACATGAAGTACTAACGAGCATAGCTCGCTTTCAGCAAGAACAGAAAATCAATTTCTTCATGCCAGCAGCAAAGGTCCTTGTCGAAAACGCTCACAACCGGCCAGCAGTTAGGAAACAAATCGAAGTAACAACCTGATACTTCCTTCTCAGTATTTCTGCACAGGATTTCAAGTCGGGCGGTAAACACCAGCACTAGAGAATGAGAGTCACATTTGTGCAGGTCCCAGTTAAAGAGGAGGGCTGTAGATAAGCTCGAAGTTTGACCCGCATTGTTACGAGCAAACAAATCGTCCAACAGAAGGGTGGATCAGCTATTGAGACCCATTAGTCTATTACAAGCTCAACTCCCTGAGAAGAGCCCGGGCCCCAAGGAAGATATTGCCCTGAAGCACAAAAATTGCTTATTAGTATTTCCTATATGGATAAAAAGCTTCTATCCAAAACCTCAGGCCCGATCTGGAATGGGGTCACCACTGAAAACTCAAAAATTGGAATGCATAAGATGATGACACCTGAAAAAGATGCTCACCGGAATAGCCAACCGGATTAGACAAGTGAGGATCTTTAATCCCCAGCAGTTATCCTCTCTGAGCAATCAACCATTGATCCAAGAACTGCTACTTCATGAATCCCCTAAGGCTGCCTGAAAAGCTCATGCCGCACATCTACTCACGAGCGCTGCTATGTGAAGGTGCAACAAGCCCGACAGTCCACCATCGACGGCAGAAGGAACTTTTCAGTTCTCGCTTTACTAACACTTGATTGAAGCTCTGAACCGCAGCACTGACAGCTCATATCTAAAACTACATGTCAAGCACCCATCGCCAATGCTTGTGCAAGTCCACCAAGGCAGTCAATCAAAGTACACATCCTCTCCAGATTTCAACAAGAACACCCATACTGTTAACAAAGCCACCAAAACGATCAGCAATACGCTTGAACAAGTATTTGCAGTAGTGTTAGACCAACTTCATAATCACTTCTTTCATTTCACAGGACAACCCATTTCTTTAGCTCACAAGCTCCTGCAAAACTTTTCACTTCAACCTCCTTCAAAAAAGGGTTAAGGGGTCCACTTAACAATACATTTGTCATGTCTTTCTAACCACTTCAAGCCAAATCAAGTATCTCCACCAAAAAAAAACCAGGAAACATTTTTTTTTTTTTGGGATTGCTGCGGCCGTTGGGCCTGGTATGGTAAGGCCTGCCTCTATTTTGAGTATTCTTTCAACCAGGAACTATAACCAACCAGACAAAGCTCAGACCCGTAAATGTCATCAACCCTAAAAACCAAAAGTAGTATTTCGATGCCCAAAGGAACCCCAAGCATGCTGAATGCATTCCATTACATACAAATAAATACTTGATGCACTTTCTAAACATCTCAGGATGTCAAAGCATGTTTAAGAGCAACATCAACAGTTTCCCTCCTCCCTCTGCTCCTAAGAACTGCTAGTGCTTTTGATACGTAACTCCTGTGTGTGTGTGTGTGTGTGTGAGAGAGAGAGAGAGAGAGAGAGTACTTATTGCATGATCAAGGGTGGAAATCGATTTGAACAAAAAAATACAAACTAAAACTGTTTTATGTTATAAGTAAAGAGTAATGTTGCAACCCAAATAGAAGAAACTGCAACCTAGAGAGTGAACTAAGCCTATCTTACCCACAGATCATCGCACCAAATATTTGTATGATGAAACATGCTAAAGCGAACCAAGCACCAGGTAAACCCTGCCAACAACATTCTCGCCTACGAACTGAGTTTTGATAATCTACAAAGAAGTACTGAAACCCTAAACTTGAACTTCAATCTCCAGAGAAAGACGACTGTACTAACACAACATATATCTGCAAAATAATCAACGAGAAATAACAAGAGCATAAAGCTGGTAAAAATCAAGCAGACACGTTGAAGGCCATAATTTTGCTTTAGCTTTAATAGATAACTACAGCGTACATGATCTATCTCAGAGTTCAATAATCAACAGAAAGCTGGGTTGAGTTGGCACAAATATTGATCGTATGATATATTTAAAATCATAGCATATAATTGGAAATAAGTAGAAAGAAGTAACTAGCGAGACAAAGCTTGTATAGATGCTTTTAGCCATAATAAATCATCATTTCAGGTAACTCTTCCTATCATCCGATACAAGGACCAAAAAAAAAACTAGTATATATGCCTCGATGATCATAACATATTTACTTCTACTAATCTATACTTTGTCTTTCAGTTCTCATCTAAGAAAAAAATATGCAGCTAGTTGAAAGGTCCACACCATAACCAATACCAAATGTTTCTAAATATCTCAGGCCATTGTTATTAAAGGGGCGGGCGCACCTAAGGCACAAAAAGTTCCTGGGTCCTAGACGCAAGGCGCAGGAGTGTGCCTTTTCCAAGCGAGGTGCAAAATAAAATAAATAGATATTAGATAGTTTAACCAATAAAATCAAGAAAAAAAATTCTGTACGTGGCAATTTAACAAACTTCCAACACTAGAAAAAGTTTCAAATCCAATAAGTAGTTAATCCTAAGTGAACACGGCATCGTCATCCTCATCATCAGTGAAGGCCAAGACAACAATGCTTTCCTTAAAGGGAATCATAGGCTCCAAGTTTAGTAGAGATTCCTCCTTAATTCCATTTTCTTCGTCTACAAGGTGAATTGAAGGAGCAGATCTACTTGAAAGAGAGCTGCAGCTGGCGGCAGGGTACTGGCACAGTAAACAGCAACAAGAGAATAGATTAATTAGAGATTTAAGGTTTAAGTTTTTTTTTTTTTTGGTTTAGATATTGAATTATTAAGTCATGAAACAAAGAATTAAAGACAATGAATGGTTGAGATGATGTCACGATTACAAAAATCAAAGCTTGATATTTTGGGCTTTCATTTGCGCCTCCACCCCCGCCTTGCTTTGCGCGCCTCTTTGAAGGAACTGCATGATCTCGGTGCCTAGGCGCACATTTGATAACACCGGCTCAGGCAACTGAACTAAACCCTGTGCTTCCGATACAAAGCCCTTCTCAAAATGACGTTTTTATTTCTTGAAAGTATTTGCGGTGTTTGGTGATTCACTTAACATGGTACTAAAATTCATAACATCGTAAACATGGATGATGAGGATCACTACATCCTCAACTTGATTGGCTCTTATAATTGACGAAGAAGGAAGAAAGAGATAAATCAGATACTAGCAGCAAAAGGAACACCGCTACAATGACTAGTTGGGGTGGAAAAGAAAAGACTACTACAAGTATCTTCTTCTTAGAGTGCAATACCAAACTAATTTGTTAGACCAACTCTTCAGTTGGCTTTACATAAGCAACACAGTGCAAGCGCTTAGTTTTTCTTATAACTTAAGTCCACAATACCATGATGCCACATCTGCATAATGCAACTACATATTCATCTTAACTCCAAATAATTCATGAACACGTGCCTGATAATTATTCTCCGTCATAATCATCTGCTACCAATACAATTGGCCTGTCTGTCCTAACTAAACAAGTTTTGATGCGCGCGATGTACATCAACTGAACAAACTTCCTAGAAGGTCGCAAAATTAGGCGGATAGAAGCAGAGATTATAGTATAAGGGCTTGAAATTTTGAACCTGAAAACGTGCGCACACACATGAGAGAGAGAGTTGCTGACTCTGGAATTGAAAAGTTCGGATGCGAGCTCTTATCGCCTAGAAACTACTTTAGGTTGAACATTGCACCGGCCTAAGTTGTTCTTTTAGTTATTAAATGTTATCAAGCAACATATATTTGATAACCGACATTGAGATCCCAGACATACGACCCTTAGTTGCACGAAGCGGGGGCGGGGACAGGGGCAGGAGAGGGAACGGGGGCGGGGAAGCGTAAGCACCAAGAAGAATCTAAGGTTGGGAGCGGCTTGAATAAATAAATGAGTAAAGAGTATTATCATTTGTTTAGTATAGTTTACATAGCCAGCAACAACAGACAAGAAGGCTTTAAGGACTTGAAGGAGGAGAGAAACAAGGAATTGAGTTGAAAAGGGCTTGATTTTTAGGTATTCTCTCACTTGTTCCATGCATCTCTATCCAGCTAACGGGATCGAGTTCCCATATTAGCTTGGGACGAGATCCCATGGAGCTCCTAACTTGGGATCGCAAAAGCGAGTTTCCGAGAGAGAAACGTCACCTTATTAGGAGTTTCCTGCAACTAAGATACGACCTATCAGAAAAACAAAAAAAGGAAAAAGAAAGATGAGATCCAAGACAACATCTATGTGCAGGGACTTATTGGATTTGGAAGATGATACTCAAGAACCTAAATCAACTATCTTTTCAAGTAATCTCAATTCCTACAGTCACTATGTCATCTACAGTCTAAATCTTATGCTTTTGTAAGTTTGCAGGTTTGCTCTAATGCTTAAGCAAGAGCCAGTCAATTTCACTACAACCTCCATTTAGAAGATGCCTAGAATATGTAAATTGGGTCGCAACTTATATAGTTCAATGTGTGCATAGCACCATGCAAAGAGCCATGTTATAACAGAATAGTTGTAAACACATCAAAAACCGGTCTTGTCTATAACCACATCAAAGAAAATGTCAGAAGACATTGTTCTAGCCAAGCTAGCATTGAATGAGATAATTATAAAAGCAACCAGGACTACACACGAAATAGAACTTTAGGATAAACTTATGATCCTCCCACAAGTAAAACAGCAGAAGGCACCTGCTACCATTCTCTACGGATTATACTATAGAAATGAGGTAAATAGCGTGCACCTAATAGACTATCAATATTAGTCTCCAATTCTGATAACAGAGAGACCCACAATGCATTATTTTTGTCAAGCGATGCCTAGAAAGTAAATATATACTAAAGAAGATTACAAGAACTTCTCGAATGTTTAATGAGAATCTCCAGAAACAAAACAAAAAAACACCCTCTTTAGTAGTGCATTAGAAGGGGAACAGGGAGTGGGGTTGGGGGTGGGATTGGGAACAGGGCAGCATAATAGAAGCGAACCTGCAATTTTCTAATAGCAAAGCAAATCAGTTAATAACAGTTACATATCCAGAATGCAGGTGCCAAGTAGAAAAGGAATCTAGCATTGGTATCTCACGCTATTGAGACTACGATAAAAGGCATGTTGTTTATCAAGTGATAAGAGAATCATTTGCATGGTAGCTAGTACCATCCACTTTGGAGTCAAAGCTTTTCCCTTTTTTTCCTTCTAAAATATGGTGGAGTAAAATGACATTTAAGTTGCAACATGAGTCAGCAAAAGGTAGTTCTGAACAATCATAGAGTGCAAATTTTGTGTGAGCAACTGCAGAGACCACATGTTCCAAAACAGTATCAATACTCCTATTATGGGAAAGTTGTCCCATAGCTATGGAGCAAGGTTCCCGATGTACCAGCACCAGCTGCGTATCTGGTAAGGATGCAGCTGCATGCGTGTCAAAAGTTATTTATTTCAAATAATTTTCTGAAATTCACGTGCAGGAGGGACACGGATGAAATATGTACCAACTACTTAAAAGGTCGAAGTATAATAGTGAAAGAGTTTCTGGGGGATGCAAATATAGTATTACTTTCCATATACTTAATTACAACTACAAACAGACTACAAAAGAACGCAAAAGGAAAATGCAAGGAGCATAAGGCTATTTATTTCTTTCATGATGTAAAGCTTTGATGGTCTTCAAATTTGCTTCTTTTAAAACATTGATGCTACTTGAACTATTTCTATTTCTCTATCGCGTACAACTTTTTAAAATTCATTAGTGTGCATGCTTCTGTTTACATATTTATAGGTATACATAGATAATCAATGTATCCCCGCCGCATCGATATCCTGTTTTTTTATAATATCACGTATCCACGTAACCGCGTAGCCGCACCCGAGGAGGCTAGCTTTTTCTAGTTTTGCCTGAAAGCTTATATAAAAGCATAGCACTTTGACGTTTGAAAGCTTTTGCTACAGTTATGCCCAATGACCAGGGACATAACAAAGGCGTGCTTCTTATATGTCACGTAAATATACAACACGTATAAAAGCCACAAAGCTTTCGTGAATACTTTACACCCATTATTAGTTCTATTCTTTAGTATGTGATGGTTTTCAACAATTTCTTGATGATCAATGTGTTAAGTGTTGATCTTTTTATCAGAATGTTTTGTATGATTAAGTCAATGATATGAAATTCACATTAAAGTTTTGTACGATTAAGTCAATGACATGAAATTCAGATTAAAGTTTCATGATTCACTATAAAAGGTCAAGACGTTCATGTAATTTTATATTTTATCCATCTGCTTTTCGGTCAGCTTTACTAGTTTAAATTCAGTTTTTGATGAATAGTTGCCTTTTTGACATACAATGTACTACTAGATCAATTTTGGCACAAGGTAAAAAGTCAAACGGCTTACTACTCCTGCCAAATGCTTCACGTTACAACTTCACACAGTTGCAGCTTCTGTAAGTGTGCTTGCAATTTAAAGCAGCTACATACGGTGCACATTGCAATCGTAAATTAACTGAAACTTCCGAGAATGCCAGGCAATGGTCTTCTACTAGGCAATACCTTAACATCGAATTCAATGATGCCTTTGTACGAACAGGTAACAGGACCATATATGTAACTTGATAGGTTCATAAGATGCATGGCATCATATCAATTAGACAAGACCAGCATGTACCAAAATATCCGATCCTATGATTCCATCAGACTATCTAAACATGTCTTTGACATTTCTAGCATGTCCATACAAACTACAAATGATAAGCACTATAATTTAATCTTCAACATTCAAATCAAATAAACAGAAGCCATTTCTTACAATATTTGCTTTACATTGATACAACAAACAGCAAATCTACAATCATAACAGAATCTGAGAATATCCAATACCTAAAACCAAGGAATTCCTTAATCCGTTTATTATTCCAACTAAAAAATATGCGACCAACAACTATGAAAGCAGAAAATTCAAACACCAAATTGAATGTTTTTCCCCTTTGCACATCATCGTCGTCATTTCATACACAAAAGAAGATTACAAAGATAAAACTATCTCACCAGAGTCTCATACGTCCAGATTCTCCATCTGAATGCTGCTCTTGAGAGGCACATACTCTCCAAGATACCCACCAAGGTGATCATACAAAGCACTCTTATCAATTCCTTGATTATGATAGCTCTTGCACACGTAGTAAAAAACACTCTGCACCAACAACCCCACCAAATTCACAATAACCAAAACACCCACCAAAAACCCACCAACAACAATCCTCGAAAAAACAGAGTAATACCCCCCACCATGTACCACAACCGTGCTAAACACAGCGTTAATTGCCCCACAGATGACAAGATACCCAAAAACGAGAACCCCCGCCATCCGGGTTCGACCCTTCAACAACTCAAAGCTCTTCCTCATCGCCGCAATTCCATAAACTGGCTCTAGCACGGATACCACGCTGGACAAGTGCCACAAGGCGGTAATATAAACGTGCACCACCAGAAACATGAAGAACAGAACGATCATCGCAAAAACGAACAGCAACGCGTCGTCGGTATCAACAGCGATCAATAGAAGCACAAGGAACAACAAAAATACCAGATTGTAAATGACCATTGACAGGATTACCCACAAAAAGGTGATGAAGAGGCGCTTGAAGACGGACGGGATCGCGGCTAGGGTGGCAGCGAAGGAGACGGGCTTGGCGGTGTAGAGGGAGGCGACAGTGAAGACGACGGCGGCCGTTGAGAGGAGAGAGAAGGCGAAGAGGAAGATGATGTACGCAAACTGGAAGAAAAGGAGCTTGGTCCATTGATTGGAGTGAGACCCATGTGGGTACTGCTGGATTTGGGCCAGAAGGGGGGCCGTGAAGAGGGAGTGAGCTAGGATGGCAAAAGATAGAGGGAAGATGAGGGTTAGGGTTATGAGGTAGAAGGTCTTTGGGGAGTGCTTGGGTATGGAGATTGATTCCTTGAGGATGTCCGTGGTGGTGAGGAACTGGAGCTCTTCTGGTGGGAGATCCATGGGAGGGGAATGTGTTTACGCGTGTGTGTGTGTATTTGCACACTCGACTGTGTGTAAAGATGATGATTTTTGGGATCTGAGAGAGATGGTTGAGAGGGGAGAAGGGTGGGCCGACTCACACGCAATTGCACGTCTAGTCAGCTTTGTAGCAGTGGAGTTCTTATATGCCTCCATGTTGCCAAAATCGATGAGCTTTCTAGATTTTTTAAGTAGCAACTCCTATTACCGGCATAGATAGATTTGGATTTCCATTATCACTATTTTATCTTAAAATAGTTTTAGAAATTAGACATGTCACGCCCACGGCTTTTAGAAAATTGCACACGTTCAGTTATGGTCAAGTCTTTTGATAATTGATATTTATTAAATTGACCAGTTTTAATCTCGTGCATTTCACTTGAAAGCACTCTATTCGAACCAATGTGATTTTTGATAAAAAAAAAAAAAGAAAAGAAAAATGAATACATAATAACGATAAATGGACATAATATATCGATTACATACGAATGAATTTGAACCTGAGTTTACATGCGATTAAGCAATATGAAACCTATATGACGAAGAGACAATATAAATATAAATAGAACATATCACATCTAAAATTTCAAAGGGCAACATATTTAAGTTGTTAAAAATGTGTGTGCATGAAAATAACAAAAAAGTGAAATAGAAGTAAGATATATTATCACAAGAGATTATGTGTATGCGCGTGTAGATTAAGCACAAAGGGCATATCATGCTGCATACAAAGAAAAGTCTTTGATATATATTTGGTCAATCATCTGACCAAAAGAACAAAAGCCATTTCATATAGGAGCCGCTTTCAAGAACACTAAACAAAGTAGAATTAGATTAGGATATGACAGAGTTGTAAGAATATATAAAGCACAAATTTATTTTGTTATTGTTTGAGGGGCAAAGAACTTCAATTGTCATTGTTTGAGTACTCAAGTCCTGCACGAAAATAAAACAAAACTTTACCTTAATTAGAAAATTGAAAGAGTAAAATTGTTAATAGCAATAAAATAAAAAGCAATTACAATTAGAACCACCATGTTTGGATTTTCTTTAACCAAATTTACGATCGACTCTACAGAGATTTGATCCCTTCCACCACCACTTTCAAAACATAAATCTAAACTGAATCTGCCCAAATAGAAACCAAGGAGGCTTAAGCTAAATTAGGTTATCACGACTATACATACTTGTTTGTGCTTGTAGGCAAATTCCCAAACGCGAGTTCTTTTGTGCCTCTTATATGAGGATTTCCTAAAAGGGAAAACTTTGACCGAAAAGACTTAAAGCAATGTAAAAGGCTGCAGGCCAAAGAAAAAGAAAGTCTTTTCTAACAAAGACAAGTGTTTCATAGAAAAGGGGACCTCTATCGATAAAAGGCAAAATATGGAAGAAAGGTAACATAAAAATAATAAGAAAAGAGTGTTAATGATAAGTACAGAATATGAATTCAGTGTTAATGATAAATTCATCCACTTGGTGAAGTAATCTATGGTTACAGTATGTACTCGTGTCCATTAGAGGCTTTAGTGCTCATCTTGCCTATCACGTCTATTGCCCAAACTGAGAACGGCAAGGTGGAGGTCATGTTGTATAACTTTCGGGTAAGGAGATGTTGTAGGTTGGCATGCACTTAACACTTATAACACCTTTTAACAAATTTAATATAGTTTTGCTCAATAGTACTCCAATAATATCCCTGTTAGATGATTTTCTTTGCTAGCATTCGGCCATTCACGTGTTGTCTACACTCACTTGCATGTATATCCTCCATGATGTAATTACTCTATCTCTCTCGCTCTCTCTCTCTCTCTCTCTCTCTCTCTCTCTCTCTCTCTTGCGGTTACACACAACAAGTGTTCTCCATTGCGATGTCTCTTGTACAATCTTCGGTCGTACACAATGAGTTATATTTCTCATCTTCTCAATGCTATTCGATCTTTTACATAACACACTTCACGGTATTTTCGGTCTCAGATGAGAATTTGAACATCGGTATACCAATGCTCAGCTACTCAGTCTTCTTCTACGGGCGCTATCATGAAACAGTAAGCTAGTCGATCATTTTTTTTATATCATAAACGGTCCTATATCTTGTCCTTTGGGTATATCAACTATCGATGCAAGGGTGGCTAAGGCATCGACAAAATTGTTCTTGAACCGGTATAGGTAATGGAATTCCACACCTTCAAACTGGTCTATAATTTTCTCCAAATGGGCATAGAATTCTTGTAGATGTTAATCTCTGATCTTCCACATTCCCTGCATCTGGTATATGATCAACGCTCACTCTCCATATATTGTGATCTCTTGAACTCCTAGGTTTAGGGTCATCTATAAACCAATGATACAAGCTTCGTATTTGGAGAGTTGTTAGTACTGTCGAAAGTTAACTTGAGGGCTATAGATGAATGGGCTCTGTCCGGCGAGATTATCAATATCCATACCCCAAAACCTGTGATGTTCGTGGCTCCATCAAAGTACAACTGCCACCTCATTTTTTATTCAACAATGCATACTCCTTTATTTGGGAACTTTGCCTCCCATCGGCTGGTATCATCCGTCAGGTAATTGTGGCTAACAAGTTGGCCACGGCCCTTTCCTTGATCAAATTTTGGGTGACGTATGTGGTATCAAATTATGAAAGCAGAAAAATGCAATTTGGTTGTGCGGTTAGATAGAATGGGCTTCTCAACAATACTTGATGGGATCCATTCTAGCCAACAATCTAATGGGATACGTTTACACGTAATGTCTTAATCTCTGTGTTATCCAAACCAAAAACACACGTGTCTTCTCTAAGGCAGAGCAATTCACCTCCCATTGAGTCACCTTCTTACTGATGTAGTATATGACTCTCTCAACAATGAATTCTTAAAATGCTTGACTGACATGGCTCCGAGTGCGGTATCGGTTATGGTTAAAAATAGTAACTAGGGCTATAGGGTACCGACGGGCTTAACATTTGAGGGTTGCTAGGGTACTGCATGATCTTGTTGAAGGCTTCTTATCATAATAGGTTATATTCTTTGGTTGAATCCTTCTTCAACAGATCATGGTCAGCTGGGCTATGAATCGCCTAATGTAATGGATTCTACCTAAAAACCCTCGAATCTCCTTCTCTATCTTGGGTGCGAGCATCTCAACTATGGCTTTAATTTTGACAGAGTCCACCTCTATCCCTCACTTGCTCACTGTAAATCCTAGCAACTTCTCAGTTGTATCCCCGAGCACGTATTTTTGTAGGTTTTGCCTCACATTATACTGCCTTAACCTTTCAAAATATTTTATCAACATTATACAATAATCTTCTGGCTATTAGGACTTGATAATCATACCATTTACGTACACTTCCACTTCCTTATAAATCATATCATGGAACAGGGTAGTAACGGCTCGCTAATATGTAGTTGTGGCATTATTTAACTGAAAGGCATCACCGTATAACAAAAGGTATCGCAGGGGGTCGTGTGTGAACGTCTCCTCAGCTTTGCAAGATGTTATGTAGCATTTGTGAGCTAGTGTTTGATCTCCCTTCACAATGCCAAATCCATTTGTCTTGGGGAACTTCATGGCAAGGTGATCAGTTGAAGCAATGACTTGTAACTGATATTCCATTGTATGATGATTCGACCTTGATTACGATGAAGTCAATGGTCTTGCTGACTTGAAAGAGTGTGGTACCTGCAATGACTGTAAGCAGGATGATACCTTCAAGCAATGTGCATGCTTTTGTAAAGCCATATAAAGGCGAGGAAATTGGCTTCATCCGGTCTCAAAAAATTCCCATATGTGAGAATGCATCCTCAAAGATGATATAAACTGAGCTTCCCATGTCGACCAGGATACGTTTGACATTGTACGCATCGATCTGTAGGGTAATGACGAGTGCATCATCATGAGGCAAAATTATCCCCTCGAGATCTAAGTCATCAAACCCTAATGACATTGATGATTTCACTCGCTTGGCGGGACCTTGAGTCAGGTTGACCTGTCGAGTGTAGGCTTTATGGGAAGAGTTGGATAATTCTCCAGAGATGGTGTTAATCACCGGTGTATCTCTTGGAGGTGCCTTCTTTGGTCTCCTCTTATTTCTTCCTATTCTTCCACCTTGTTACCAATTATTCATCTTAACGAATTGCTTGAGATGTCCTTAGGCTATGAGATTTTTGATGTCACACTAGGGGACCTTACACTCCTCTGTTGTGTGATCGTGATCCTTATGAAAGTGGTAGTCTAGTTGGGGCATCCCTCTTCTTACTGATATCGCTATAGTTTTGGGCCATTTGAGGATGTTCTGACTCTTGATTTGACTAAGGATGTGCTGGCGAGAGGTGTTGAGAAGAGTAAAAGGTCCAGAGAATGGTGCCAGCGAGCTCTTTGGTTCATTGTCTAGGGCTTGACTATTGGGGCAGTTCGCGTTTCTTTTGACTGGTGTGCGCCTCTTCTTAAGGGAGTACCAATCCTTGTACGACGGAACCGATCTAACCCCATCAGAGGGAGTGACATGAATCCACATTGCCCCCCATGTTTCTTTTTTTGGGGTCCAGTTCCTAATTCTGCTTCTGCTCAGAGGTATTTCTCCACTCTTTCTAGGAGATTCACTATGTTATTTGAGGGTGCTTGTTTAACAAGAAACGGAATGCCATCACTGGCCATACGCCCTTAGCCATGGCTGCTGTAAAGACCCGGTCCACGACCCTACCATAGGGTAATGCCTCCCTCAGAAAGGCTAGCCAAGTAGGTACTTAAGAGTTCATGGGCAGGATTTTATAAGGCAAATCATAAATCATCCCACATCCGACGTGGGATATCACAATCTCCCCACCTTATGCCTTAGCATCCTCGTTAAGGCTCGGTCACACATAGCCCAGAATCTTCCTCTCTAGTCAATGTAGGATATACCCGACTCATCCTTCGTTGCCCCAACCATCCTCTTGATGTAGGATACACCCAGGCTTGCCTTCGTTTCCCCCAACCATCGGCAACCCAACTGGATAGCCCAGCCCAAGCTTTCAAGAGTCGGCTCTGATACCATCTGAAAAGACCCAGTCAACGGCCCCACCACAGCGCAATGCCTCCCTCAAAAGGGCTAGCCAAGTAGGTACTTAAGAGTTCATGGGCAGGGTCTTATAGGGCAAATCACAAATCATCCCACATCCGATGTGGGATATCATAACTGCGCTCTTTCTAGGAGATCCGCTATGTTCTCTAGGGGTGCTTGTTTAACAAGAAACAGAATGGCATCACTGGCCATACGCCCCTAGCCATGGCTACAAAGGCCAATCTAGGATCAAGATGATTAATGATGAGCTTCTGCGCGTTGAAACGAGCATAATAGGATCTCAAGGACTCCTTAGGTCCTTGTACTATGTGGAAAAGGGCCTAAAAATTCTTCATTTGACCTCGGCTCATCAAAAAATTACCGCGGAAGGACTTGGCTAGCTGAGCCCAACAAGAGATGGAGGAAGGCAAAAAGATGTTAAAACCATTTGTGTGCTGCTCCCTTTAAGATCACGGGAAATGCTCGGCATATGATCTTGTCAAGGACAAGATGCAGATTCATGCATGAGGAAAAGTGGGCCACATGTTCCATAGGGTCCCTTGTACCGTCATATGATTTGCACGGGGCATCTTGAAATTAGGTTGGGTAGGGAAGAGATCTATCTCTTCCTTTTAAGGGCCGTCCGATGATGACTGGGGCGTTAGTGTATCGTTCGGAGCAGTAGTCTTTAGAGCGCACATGAACATCTTTTCAGGCAGAGTGAGCTTCATAGTAGCTCTCCTCTAGCCTTTTCGGCCGAGGATTGTGACGTTCATCATCAGAATGTTCATCCTCAACTTGTATAAACTGCTGGTGGCTATCTTCCCTATTCGCCACAGTAAAGCCTTCGTGCTCTTGATGGGACGTAAGACGCTGATGAACTAGCTGTCTCCAAGCATTGGTGATATGCTTTGCTTTGGGAGGCCTTGGAGGCTCTGCTAGCGCGGATGGCTGCTTGGATTGTTGTTTGATGGTCGCCTGTAGCGTTTCGATAGACTTATGCATCCTCTGTATGATGGCTAGTAAATCTGCTTGATTGTTGGTGTCTAATGATGTCGCCAAGGTGGCGGTAGCAGTAGTTCCTCCGCCGCTAAGAGGCTCAGAAGGGCCGGTGAGGTGGAGCTGAGTTAGAGAGACGGGGTTCATAAGTGGAGGAGTCAGTATTGCCGCGACTGTTAGAGTTCTGGCAACTCTTTTGCCATGATTAAGAGGCGACTGTGAGGAGGTGCCACTGCAAGCCAAGTGGCGAAGCAAGGTTGACGATGAGCTTGACGCGGTTGCACCGTCTTGGTTTGCTTGATGAGTCATCGCAAGTCAATTAGGGTTTATAGCCATGGAGACTTCGGGTCTCACAGATAGTGACAAAATGTTATGGATGAAATACCAGACAATTTTGATTGACTCGTGAAATAGACCTGCACAACACAAATAACACCGGTGACTAGCAGAAAGATTTTTGGCGAAGAATCTCCGATGCTAAAGTCTGAGGAGTTTTAGAGAATATTTTTAGAATGAATGGCTTAAATTTTTCCTCTTTCCCGCTTTCTTTATATAGGGCTTCCATTAATGAATCAGTTATGTCTCCTTAATAGGGAGTTACCAGAATTGATGGACAGTTTAGTGGGTAGTTATTACCTTTAATGAGAGAGTGGAAGAGTGGGAATGGGTACATGCCACTTCCCACTTCTCTAAGAATTATGGGACAATTTTGATGCCCTTTGGTGGTGACACGTGTCACCTTCCGGTTAGTGGCATTTTTTACCCATATCAAGAAGGATTTGGATCAGTATTCAACAAGGCAGGTATAAAGCTTGTTTTTGATTACTAGCTAAAATCTCGTGCTATGCATGAGACAATGATATATAATTGTTGAATTCTAACAAAGTGAATCTTCAAAATAGTACAAATCTTCAAATTTGCTACGACACTTTATTGGAGGCTGAACATGAATTTTACTTTGCTAATACACATTTGGATGATTACTAAAATTGATTCAGACTTTTCCACTTTGATAATTCTTGGAAATGCAACAGGAAAATCACCGTTGAATACGTCCATGACAAAAAATATATATATTAAGACGCTCGATGAGTAATTTTTAACTATATTAATCTTTAAAATCAATCAACTAGAGAGTTCGCTTTGAAATTAATTTTTTCATATAATCTTATCCTTTTTTTTATTGATTGGACAATTTGAACAGAGCCCTAAGACTTCTTCATTCTTTCATTAAGCATGGATTCTTTGTCGTTTAATTTATCCTTCTCAGGCAATATATTGCAAAATGATGTTTTTAAATTCTAGCTAATGGTACAATTGCAAATAATTTTTATATGAGGAGAAATAAAAATTTGAAAAGAGCACCTATTTTCACATCCTAATTTACTGCTAGCCGCTTAAGGTATGATTATAAATGGAGTAACTAACTCAGGTACTAAATGTGATAAAAATGATTAACACTATTTTTCAACTGGATTGTCACTACAAGCTATACTACTTTGCTATCAAATGCCATGAAATGTGCACTTTGAACATCACAAAAGCTAATTCGAATAAAGAACTTTGTCAAGTTTAAAACGCATATATTTAAGCAATAAAGGAATGCACATTTTGCATTTCAATTAGCATGAAAGTTTAAGAAACCAAAAAGGTGCATGTTAAAGCTTACTGTGTCTAGCCAAATGATTTTTGCTACTTCCACGCTTTAGTACAGTAATCATGGAATGCAATACTTTCGCCTGTCATCGATTCTTGAGAAGAGATAAAAATTTATAAGTCAGATCTAAACCCTGGCCATAAGTTTTTAACTATATTAGTGTGCAGTAAAAAGATTTTTTATACGTTGCACCCATGTCGATATGGGTTTACATGGCCTCGATCTCACAACCACAGCATAAACCTAGCCACCCACGCACTGCACAACACGTATTTAGCCCCATGGACAGATTCACACCCAAACCACAAAACAACCCACCCTACCCTTTATCGCACTACCCTTACACCACCAGCTAAAAAACACACGCACAAAAAGAGTGCACTACTCTCAAAATGTGTATGTTAAAAATTGCAGAGAATGCCACACACACATTCCCCAACCTACCCTCGTGACCCAAGGGTGCACACATAAAAACAGTAACAAAGCTCCATGCACCCACCCCCTACCACCACCCTACCCCCGCTACACAAAACCCACCCTACCCACGACCCCTACAACAAGGATGCCACTCTGCTACCCATAACCCATACGACCCACCACCCTCACAACATGCACACACACCCAACACACAAACACACACATTATGCCCCCGGCTCACACGTGCACTTGCGCGCGCACACACTTAAAATGCAGAGCTCGTGCATAAAAGTAGTAGCCCCAACCACACAAGCACACCCACGGACTAAGACACAAAAGCCATAAATGCGACTCTTAGACCCCCCCCCCCACCACACACATAAAACCCCACCTATTGGCTTTGTTATCTATTTTTATTCTATTGTGTGTTTGTGGACTAGTGTTAGTGTATTGTGTGTGTCTGGGTGTTGGGATGAACCTGAACCAATGGTACACAAACGCACACAAGCAGTGGCACTCAGCCACACACACCCCACCTTATTGGCTCTGTTTTCTTGTTTTCTTTTACTGTGTGTTTGTGGACTATTGTTAGTGTATAGTGTATGGGTGGGTGGGGTCGAGGGAGGGGGGAACGTGTGAATCTGAACCAAAGGTTCTCATGGCCATAGTCAAATCTTTCTTCTCGTGCTTGTGAAATTGGCTTTCCTTGTTTTACACACACACACACTCAAACACAAAGTGACACTCACATTACGCAATTATTTTCTCTAATGAAAAGCTAGAGGGTACGAAAGACCTTGCCATCTTATCATGCATACTGAACTTAGACTTCTACTAATTTATCCGTCAAAGTCTCAGAATATCTGGGAGAAAGCCTCAATTTATACCCAAGAAAAGTTTAAGGAGATCACCATTAAGTTTTCCAATTAAAAGAAAATGGTAAGCTCTCTCTCGCAGTAAGGACCCGATAGATGTGTCTTTTCTGAGTAGATCTTGGCCTATTAGAAATAAAGTACTCCTGAGTATGTTTCATTGTATGTCAAAATAATAGCCATTTAGATAATGATACTTTGAAGAATAACATGTCTGGCCATTCCTTCTGAAAGCAGTTTAGAAGAGCACTTCTTAACTGGCCTTAAAACATACATGTAGCCTCAAAGTTTTCTTATTTCTTCGAATGACTTGTTGAGTAAATGGTCTACGCATTCTATAGGAATATTACTACATGTACAACCATAAAGATGGTGCAAGAGGATATACCTTAGAAAATGTGAAGCAGCATCGAAGGTTGAATGTACATTAGTTGGAGTGAATCTTGTTTGTTTTTGGCCGGCTCTGTTTTTTTTCTTCTGTTACTATTTCTCTTGCTTCCTGTGTTCTTTTGGTTTCTACTTTTACGAAAGGTGATGAAGTGCTTCTAGACCCGTTTCTTTTGCTTTTTTACAGTTCCTATTTTTACGGAAGGTGGTGAAGTGGTGGAAGCTGAAAAAATGGCGATAAGGAGATCATGGGTGCCATGATAGAGGTTACTGGGTAGGGTAGTTATATCTCATGATAATTATCAACTATTTATTTGTATTTAATAAATAGTGAAACTAATTATTTGGCCAATTGGAGCTAAAACTTGTATTAGGTTTTATTTATAAAATAGAGAACTATTAGAAAAAGTGATTTGGGATTTGGAAGGCAAAGAACGTGCCAACCAATCCAATCCAAATATATAATAGATAGACTAGCTAAATCTTCGTGTTATACACTGAAATGGAGGTAGTTAATAATAAAGTGGGAGAAAGGGGAGTATGGAGGAGTTCATAGGGTTGGAGGTTATTTTGTGGCCAATCAAAATTTAACACCTGTTTAACTCTATTTCAAAATTGTGAGAATTCAAGAAAATATGATTTAGAGTTTTGGAAGGCATAGAAGATGTCAACCAAAATCCATATACATATACGATGACAAGATCATCCTAACACGTGATGGGGACATAAGAAGGGCTATTTCCACGGGGTGCTCTTTGTACAAGAAAATCTGGTAGATTTGCATTGAGGCAAACACAGAAAGAAGCCTTTCAAATCTCTTGAAAGAGAATTAAAATTGTTAGAATTTATTTGTAGAAGCTATTGCATACTGCACACTAGCCTATACAATCAAGCAAGAAGATGGAAGTTGCGGGTTTCTTACAAACTAATCAACTAGAAAGGAAACAATATATGAACAACTAGACACACTAACTCCTATAATGGATCCCTAAATACAGTCTTCTCAGCCATATTGAGTGAAGAATCATGTGAAAAAAATCAAACCTCTTGAGAGGTAAATTAACTTCAAAATGCTGCCTCACTAACCATGGAATTACAGTGAGGATTTTCTTCAAGTTTGGGACATCCTTTATAGAGATTTCAACAGAGAACGTCTTCCAATTGCGGACATCGTTGAATGGTGCTACATAGTTGTCCTTCATTAGCATGGGAATACATCTAGTGTAGAGGGCCTCCACCGTCCTTGGACTCGCAACTTCATAACCACTTGCACAAATGCAGTACCTGCTTTGCCTAAGCATTCCATAATACGTAAGTTGGGAGATGGAAATACTTCTTATTTCCATAAGAAGGTGCAATTACATAGAGCATCTAACAGAGTAAACTTTATCCAAAATGCAAATGGTGACAATATTAATGGAGAGAAGGAAGTGCACATGGAGGCAATCAATCATTTTTCAAGTTTTCTTGGAAGCTCCTAACCTATAAGTAATCAAACTCAGATTATTCTGCAGAGAGTGTTGAGCAAGCAGTTGAATGAAGAACAACAAGCTGGACTAATAGCCCCTTTTGATGAGGCTGAGGTAAAGAGTACAATTTACAGCATGAAAAAGAATAAAGCACCTGGACCAGATAGCTACAATGCAGAGTTTTTCCAAAAGAACTGGGAAGTGCTGGGGGCAGATGTCACTAAGGCTGTCTTATCCTTTTTCAATAAAGGTAAGTCAATCAAGATCTTCAATAGCACTGCACTTACATTAATCCCCAAAATACTTGTGCCTAAGACTATGAAGGATTTTAGAC
This sequence comes from Escallonia herrerae, assembly GCA_033070095.1. Lineage (NCBI taxonomy): Eukaryota > Viridiplantae > Streptophyta > Magnoliopsida > Escalloniales > Escalloniaceae > Escallonia > Escallonia herrerae. The sequence goes on along the minus strand of JAVXUP010001167.1, from coordinate 79,159 downwards.
CCATTGCTTGTTGGAATGTGATCTATAAATGCATCACTAAACTGATAAGCAAGAGAATGCAAAAAGTGTTATCTCATCTAATAAGCAACAGACAAGCAGCTTTTGTACAAGTGAGGTCCATTGGGGACAACGTACTACTCATGCAAGAATTAGTGAGGAATTACCACAAAGATGGGGGAATACCTAGATGTGCCATGAAGATTGACATCCAAAAAGCATATGATACTGTGGAATGGGAATTTCTTCAATTGGTTATGCAAACTATGCATTTGCAAACTATGCATTTTCCTAACAAATATATTTAGCGGATCATGCATTGTGTAACAACTGCAAAGTTCTCAATCAACCCAAATGGTTCTATGGAGGGGTTTTTTAGAAGCAAAATGGCAGCGTGATCCAATCTCACCCTACTTATTTCTCATAGTGATGGAGGCTTTCTCATGCCTTCTGGATGATTACTCCATGGGACCTGAGTTTACCTTCCATCCAAAGTGCAAGGACCTAAAGATTACACATGTGTATTTTGCTGATGACTTGTTTATCTTGGCTGGGGCAAATACGCAATCTCTGACTCTAATCAAACAAGCTGTTCAAGAGTTTGGGCAAATCTCAGGCCTTAAGCCCAACCTGGATAAAAGCTCACTTTTTGCAGCAGGGATCAATGAAGAAGACAAGCATGCACTAAGTCAAATACTGGGAATTCCTTTAGGCAAATTTCTTGTAACTTACTTGGGAGTGCCATTAATGACCACCAAGCTCAAGTTCTCTGATTGCCAAGTATTGATTGAAAGAATCACTAAAAGAATTATTAGCTGGACTGTCAAACAATTGTCCTATGCAGGCAGATTACAGCTAGCAACCTCTGTTCTAACTAGCATGTAGGTTTACTGGTGCTCACTTTTCTTGCTTCCAAAGACGATCATTAATGATATTGAAGCAAAAATAAGGAGTTTCCTTTGGTATGGCAGTGACATAAAGTGCTTTGGTGCCAAAGTGGCTTGGTATGATGTGTGTATGCCAAAGAAAGAAGGTGGGCTTGGCATAAGGAAGCTCCATGAATGGAACTAGGCAGCAATGGGAAAATACATATGGGATCTGGCTACCAAAAAGGACACTATATGGATTAAATGGTGCCACTCCTAGATAATCAAAGATCAAAATCTCTGGTTTTTCAAACCACCGGTTAATCTATCCTGGACATGGAGAAAGCTTATACAGATTAAAGGTAAGATACATCCACTCATAAAAGTATCAAATTGGGAATGGTAACAATACTTGCTTTTGGCTTGATAATTGGATACCTAATGGCCCTATTGTCAATCAATATGGAATGAGGATTCTGTATTATGCTACTAGTTCTTTGAAACTAAAGGTGAGTGAAGTGTTGGTGCATGGCATGTGGAATCTACCTAGAAGATCCCCAGAACTGAGGCTGCTAACTAGCCAACTCCCAGACTTATCTACTAATATAGGGAATGAGGATGAAATAAAGTGGCTACCACACCCTAGTGGAAATTTCAACACCAATTCGGCCTGTCATGCTATCCGAAATCATAATCCAGCTGTGTGTTGGTAAGGATAGTATGGTTTTCTGAATACATCCCAAAGTGTGCATTTATCTTGTGGCTACTGTGCAAAAGAAGATTGAAGACCAAAGACAAACTTAAAGCACGGAACATAATAACTGAGGACCAGTGCAGCTTGTGTGAGCAACAACAGGAAACAATTGAGCATCTCTTTATGGAATGCCATATGACCAAGGAGATTTGGAAGTAGGTTCTAAGTAAACTGCTAGTTACCAGGCAGTTCATCACATGGCCTTAACTCCTGCAATATGCATGTAATAACTTCAGGGGAAAGAGTTTTAAAGCCAGGTTAAATAAATTAACCTTGGCTGTTACAGTTTACACTATATGGGAAGAAAGGAATCAAAGGATTTTCACTGGGAGTCATAAGGGGAGGGCTGAGATTATAGCAAACATTCAGAAATGAATCCTACACAGAGTCTTAAGTTGGAAGAAGATGGCAAAATCCACCACAAGCTTGCAACTCTGCCAAAAACTGGGAACTACCTTTAATGGTGTTGCAAACCTGATGATTGTGTATAGTTTGCTTTCTTCCTTAATATGTTAGTTGTAAATATGATTGTATGATGACTGTGATGCTTTTTGTTGGTAATAAAAGGACCTATTACAAAAAAAAAAACATTCCATAATACGAGATGTTTCTCTGGAGATATTGGTGAATCTGGACATCTTTGTCCTTGTTTTGCCAATAGTGCAGGAGTATCGCCCTAATGGGACAATGAACCCCTCCAGCAAAGAAGACCAAAATCGGGTGTTTTGATGCCGAAGGCCCGCCCAGCAAGCCACTTGTTGTGGCAGATGGGAGAAGGATTTCTGGGATAGAAACATCTCTGGATGGCTTGAACCCTTCAGATCTATTGGCATCGCACAAGGCTCGAATGGAGTTATTGTATAGCTTAGGAACTGATGTTGATAGCCCAGGCCCCTGCGATGGACAATACTACAATTTCAATAAAAACAGCAACGCCAACAATTAAAATAACTTTCCATTTCTCAGGTTAGTAAATTTTTGTTCCCTACTTTACTTACATACAGGACTGGACAATGTAAAAGAGACACCAAAATTTCCCCACTTATGCAATAACCGAGATAAACAGGATGGGCATAGCTAAAAAAACTTACCCAATCATGGCAAGAAAGTATGAAATGATCAAATCCAAGGCTATGGTTCCAATAGGTGTATTTCCCAGCAATGACATTGACGTAGTCACTGAATGCTTGCTTCATTAGACCCCAATGATCGCCAGAATCTTTCTTGTAAACAAATTGAACCATTCTTGTCACGCTGAATGGCAGGAAATAAATGTGGGCTTTTTCAAGGTCACTGGTTCGAAACTGACAAGTCTCAATCTGGTTAATAAAGATCCTTTCCGTAGAATATATATTCTTGCAGGGACCATCATGAAAAATTGGGCGTTCTCCTTCATAGACAAACACCTTGAATCTCTTTTCCATTTCCATTTCCATTTCCATTTCCATGTAGCTCCTATAGAGAACTTGGTTATGAGGTTTAGGACACTAGCTGTATGCTGAGACCATGGTCCCTTGCAAGTTTAGCAACAAATACTTGTGCTCATGTTACTTACTATACTCTTACTTGCTATACTCATATTAGGCAATGCCATTAATATACACTAGCCCAGAATCTCATGCCAAGCATGGGACTGTTTATTAATAGTAATTTATTTTAATACTTTTGAAATGCATAATAAAATATATTGCACAATTTTATTATTTTATGGTTATTTCGTCAAAGATACTTACTTCACTTTTTGGCGAACACACTTGTAAAAAAATAAATTAACCCTTATGGTGAAATATCAATAAGCAATGTCCTTGTGCATATTTGTTAATTCTGATTTGGTAACTACGTAGATGAACAAAAATTAAAAGTTTATTTAGTAAAAAAGAAAAATTAAATTCTACCGATAAAAATATGCGAACATATTGAGATCAATTTGCTATTACACAAGACATTTTTATTATTTTCTAAACTTCTTTTAAAAATAATTTGGACCTTGAATGGGTTGCCCATAACATTAATTATATATTAGTTTAATTTTGATAGAGAAAATTTTGGTCCATATATTTATTTTTTTTCCTTCTAAATCTAATATGTTATTTTCGTCTTTTTTCAATATATGAATGTTTATATTCACATTAAAGATTGGTTTTAAGAATACAACAACCATAATAAGTTAGTGTATGGATTAGGTTGAGTTCTAAAATGTTTAGAATTAATTTTTAAATTATACAACCCTTATTATTCTTGCAAAATTAATCAAATTTAAATCAAAAGGCATCTATCAAAATCATTTTTAGATCTTTTTTTTTTCTAAGTCTCGAAAGTTGTTTAATCTTAATTGTAGCATTAATTTTTTTCTTCTAAATCGAAAGTGTTGTTTTCATTTTCTATATATATAAGTTTTTATATTCATATTAGAGAGTAGTTTTAAAGATACAATAGTCAATATAAAGTCCTAATAAGTTAGTATAATGATAAGTTTTGAATGATTAGAATTAGTTTTTTGAATGTTAAGGACATAATTATAAAAAAGAAGTCTTAGTATATTAGTATATTGATTATGTAGAATTTTAGAATGATTGATCACGTTTTTTTATTCTAAATCTCATAAGTTATTTTTTGGGTTTATGGATCTTAATTTCATATTACAAAACACTTTTAAGGACATAATTGTCAAACTTAAGTCTTAATAGATTGGTATATTGATTAGGTAGAGTTTTAGAATGATTATTAGTTTTTAAATTATTTTTTTCTTGTATATCGAAAGTACTATTTTTATTTTTTAAATATTTGAGTTATGATATTCATATTAACGAGTAGTTTTAAAGATATAATAATCAATATTAAGTCGTAATAAGTTAGTAATAATAAGTTAGTATAATGATATTGAGTTTTAAAATGATTAGAATTAGTTTTGAATTTTAAGGACATAATTGTCAAAAAGAAGTCTTAATAGATTAGTGTATTGATCATGTAGAATTTTAGAATGAATAGAAATAGTTTTTAAATTAAATAGGACTTACTAATATAGAAGTTTTTAAATTAATCTTATAATTTTCAAAATTAAGTCTTAATAGATTAGTATATTGATTAGTAGAGTTTTAGAATGATTATAATTAGTTTTAAATTACTTTTTCTTGTATGTCGAAAGTATTATTTTTAGTTTTTAAATATATAAGTTATTATATTCATATTAGAGAGTAGTTTTAAGGAATATAGTAATCAATATTAAGTCATAATAAGTTAGTAATTATAATAAGTTAGTATAATGATAAGGTTGAGTTTTAGAATGATTTGAATTAGTTTTGAATTATAAATACATAAGGACATAATTGTCAAAAAGAAGTCTTAATAGATTAGTAAATTGATTATGTAGAATTTAAGAATGAATAAAATTGGTTTTTTAATTAAATAAGACTTACTAATATAGAAGTTAATTATTAATCTTAAAATAATGAGATGATGACGTGTCATATAAAGAAGCGATGATATGTCGCGTAAAGAAGTTATCAATAACTTTCTTACTTCGCTTATTATATATTATATATAGATATAAATCCTTGATATTGCGTTTTTTCATGCCATAGATAAACCCTTTTTATGTAAAGCAATTGAGAAGGGTAAGCTTCAATGATCCTGAGGAGTGTAGTCAGATTTACAACCAAATCTCTAACATTACTTGACCAAAGCACCACAGCTAGCTCACTATAGTCTGATCCACCCTTTGTAGATGGTAACTACAAAGAAAATTCAGCGGGAGCTAAAGTTGCCCTTTTCTATGCGGATGAACCATTGACCTCATCTAGCCCTTTGAATGTTTAAACACAGCAATGCTTTATACCAAACCTGCGGGCGCTTTCAACTGAGTTCTTTGGAGTATCCCTCAAGTTCATAAGTCTATGTGCGTCACAATTCTCTTGTTGAGACCCAGTGATAGAAGAAAGGCATTGAGGCAATGCACCAAACGAACCAAAGCAGGTGATACCATCCAAAGGCCTTTTGGCTTTAATTTTAAGGCCTTGGTAAGCAGAGCTAGTGGTGTACAACTCAGTAAATGTGTTCACCCAAATGATTATTTGTTTGTCAACAAGCCCCATATATGCCTGGGAACACCGAGATTGTCCCATGCAACTTCGTGCATAGCCATTTTGTTTGTCACCCCCCCCATGAATTTTTTTTTTTTGGGAATTTGTTATATCCACATCTTTAGCCAAAAATATTCCTTCTACAAATTAAGGGGATGGTGAAAGACACATAAAAAGCAACAAATCTTGGCAGTTCTACTGAGTACAGACTCGAGCCAATATATGAGCAGTATAGGTATTCTCCATCAAAGTTCTAAGTGACTGAAATTTTTTTTACAAGGAAAACGTTGATGATTTACTGATCGGAGGGTAACATACTTTTAAAATTTAACCGGATTCCGGTATACAGGACCCGCTGGAATGTAATAAATGTCATATGCTTGATTTTTCCCGAGAGACTGTTGGATCGCAACTCTTGTTAAAATGGTTGTGCTAACCTCAAGTGAGTATGGTATGTCTTGATAGCAAGGAAACCAATGATATAGAAACTTGTAGAAACTCTAGTCTCCAGATGGTTATAGAAACCTATCATAGAGCCTTGTATTGTGGTTTTATGATAGTAGTTGGAAGATGCATTTAGTGAGTTATCTGTGTAATATCTATCTCACTCTATATATAAGGATGGTTCTATATATTGTAGAGCAGAGTGAAAAACTTAAGCTGTGAGATACAACTTGTAATCTTGTTCTATATATCAGATCTTTGTCCTTCTCTTTAATCAGTTCTGTGTCGATCTTGGGCTTATGATTTAGCCACAGTTAGTGAGTGCTGTTTTTTTCTACATGGTATCAGAGCCGAATTAGTCGGCTGACACAGTGAGTCAATGAAGGAGGAAGGACTGAAGGACTTTTCTTTTTCTATCATTGTGCTGTGCAAAATGGACAATAACAGCAATAGTTTCACTCAATTTGGTGTGGAAAAGCTCAGCAACACCAATTACCAATATTGGAGGCTGTGTATGAAGGCTTATCTCCAAGGGCAAGATCTTTGGGACATTGTTGGTGGTGAAAATTCAGAAATTCCAGCTGAAGTAGCTGAGAACACCGACACAAGGAAGAACTAGAGCACGAAATGCGGAAAGGCCTTGTGTTGCCCTGAGATGCTCTGTTCACAAAGATCTATTAAAGCATATTCGAGATCTTGAGAAACCAAAGGAAGTTTGGGAGACCTTAGAAAAGCTGTTTAAAAGGATGAATACATCAAGACTCCAAATGCTGGAAAATGAGCTAGCAAACACTACCCAAGGTAATATGACTATTGCTCAATATTTTCAAAAGATCAAAAGCATATGTTCAGAAATTTCAGAATTAGATCCAGAAGAACCAGTAAGTGAAGCACAATTGCGTCGCTATCTTATGCGAGGAATAAAAAAAGAATACATCCCATTCTTGACATCTATTCAAGGGTGGGTTAATCAGCTTACCATTGTTGAATTGGAAAACTTGCTCGTGAATCAGGAGGCCCTCGCTATGCAAATGGCAGAACTCTCAATTTCTGGAAAGGATGAAGCCTTATTTTCTGGAAATCAAAATAGTTTTAGCCAAAAGTGGAAGCAAAAGAATATCAAGGAAGAAGGTGTCAAGAATAAAGAAAGAAATCAACAGAATAAAGATAAATGTATAAGGTGTCATAGGTGAAATGGGCGAGGAAGCGGCGGACTAATATGATTCCTCCATCGAGACCGAGCCGGGGCTGGGACATATTAAGAGATTTTGCTGGACAAAGCTTGGAGAGGGAAATGCTGGGTTTTTCAAGAAAGAAGGCAAGGAGGAGGAGAAATGTCGTGTTCAAGATTGGGATACATGCTTATTTGCCACCACTCTTGATGCAAGTGAATCCAGCAAAGTACCAGTCCTTACTTCAATTGATAATGAACATAGGGGAAGGACTTGCTGCTATCAATTACGAGAAGGATTGGATCATTGATTCAGGTTGTTCTCATCATTTAACTGGAGATAGTTCATTGTTCTCGCACTGGAACGAGTACAAAGGAAACAACGTAATTGTGATAGCAGACAACATCGTTCATCCTGTGGTTAACGAAGGTAGTGTCAAGGTGAAAGCCACTGAACAAGAGACAGACAGTGTCACTCTCAACAGTGTCTACCATGTTCCGGGTATGACTAAGAACTTGGTTTCTGTTTCTTAAATTTCAGAATCGGGAAAGTAAGTTCTTTTTGGTCCAAATAATGTGCTAGTACTTGAGAACATAAGAAACCTTGATGCCGATGTTGTAGTTAAAGGAAAGAAGGTGAAATCCTTATACACTTTAACAGCTAATGACGCTTACGTGCAAAAAACTGGTAAACAAGATAATGTATCACTATGGCATGCTCATCTAGCTCATGTAGGCATTGAAAGGCTTAAGGAAATGTCTGCAAAAAATATGGTCGATGGATTGCCAAACTTGGGAAACTTTCACCATATTGTTGTTTGTGAAGGATGTCAATATGGTAAGGCGCATCGTCTTCCATTTGGTCATTCAACTGTAAAAAGTAGAAGACCTTTGGAGCTTATTCATTCTGATTTGCTAGGTCCATGTAGAACAACAAGCTACTGTGGATTTCGTTATATGCTTGTTCTAGTTGATGACTATTCAAGGTTCTCACGGGTGTATTTCTTGAAAGAAAAGTCAGAAACTTTATCGTATTTTAAACATTTCAAGACAAAGGTTGAAGCGGAGCTCCAAAGAAGAATAAGATGTTTAAGAACTGTCAATGGAGGTGAATACAGGTCAGATCAGTTCATGAATTTTGTGATAAGAATGGGATTCAAAGGCAAATGTCATGTGATGGGACTTCACAGCAAAACAGAGTTGCTGAGCGCAAACTAAGACATTTGGCAGAAGTTTGTAAGAGCTAGATTTACGCAAAAAATCTGCTAAAACATTTGTGGGCTGAAGCTATGCAATGTGTATGCCATGTTATTAATAGATTGCCTTCGAGATCCATTGACATGAGAACTCCATATGAACTGATCTACAAAACTAAACCATATGTTACTTATTTCAAAGTGTTTGGTTCAGTATGTTATGTTCATGTGCAGGATCATTTTAGAACCAAATTAGATGCAAAAGCAAAGAAGTGCATCTTTGTTGGTTATGATCCGTGTAGAAAAGGCTGGCGGTGTATGGATCCAGAAACACGCAGAATCTTTACTTCACGTGATGTCATTTTTTATGAAATCTCTTCACATTATAAACATCACATATCAGGCCCCTCTTTTGCCCCTTTGTAGGCATCTTCTTCTTCCTCTTCAATTCAATTTGGTGCGAGGGGGGATGAAACATCTAGAGATGATGTTGGTGAAAAAGAAAATGAAGAAGAATCTGCCCAGAATGAGGAACTTCAGCTTCGTAGATCAACTAGAGATCGTAAGTTACCAGCAAGATATAAAGATTTTTCGAGGGCAAAAACATATTGCCATATTTGTGAGTGTTTCTTTGCTGGGCTGGCCACAAGATGAATGTGAACCATCATCTTATGAACAAGCCAAGGGTCTTACAGAATGGGAGGCTACAATGAAAGAGGAAATGACAGCACTTCAGAAAAATGAAACTTGGGATTTAGTTCCTAAACCAAATGGAGTTCAACCCATTTCTTGCAAATGGGTTTACAAAGTTAAGAGAAGGGCTGATGGTAGCATTGACAGGTTCAAGGCAAGACTTGTGGCTCGAGGTTTTTTGCAAAAGTTTGGCTTGGATTATGAAGAAACCTTCAGTCCTATTGCAAAGATAACAACGGTTCGTGCTGTCTTAGCTATAATGGCATCTAAAGGATGGAACCTTTGACAATTGGATGTAAAGAATGCTTTCTTGTATGGTGAGATTGATTGGGAGATCTACATGGAGCAACCACCTGGTTTTCAATCCAGAAACTTTCCAGATCACGTTTGTCTACTTAAGAAGGCACTCTATGGATTGAAGGAGGCGCCTAGTGCTTGGTATGGAAAAGTTACTCAATACTTAACCTTTTGTGGTTATGTTGCTTCAAATGCTGATGCAAGTTTGTTCGTTAAGAGGAATGCTAAAATGCATGTTTTAGTTTTGTTATATGTAGATGATATGGTAGTTATATGTGACAATGAACAAGAAGTTTCTAAGCTCGTAGAAGAGCTTGCAATTTGGTTTGAAATGAAGAACCTTGGAAGAATTCATCACTTTCTTGGGTTGGAGGTGTCAATATGCAAGGATGGTAATTTTCTTTCTCAAGCTCGATACTTACAGGGTATTCTAGAGAAATTCAAAATGGCAGATTGCAAAGAAGCAAGTAGTCCAATGGATGAAAACTTAAAACGTAAGGTGAATGAGGGAAAAGAGCTCCCTGATGCTTATCCTTACAGAAAGCTTGTTGGAAGTCTGCTATATTTAACTATTAGTAGACCTGACATTTCATATTCAGTTGGAGTAATTAGCCAATTCATGCAAAAGCCTAGGAAGCTTCATCTTGATGTTGCTAAAAGAATACTTCGTTATCTTAAGCACACAAAATCTTATGGGTTGTTCTATAAGAGGGATGCCACACACACACACACACACTCTCTCTCTCTCTCTCTCTCTCTCTCTCTTTGTGGCTTCACAAATGCTGATTGGGCTGGAGATGCATCATCAAGACAATCAACTTATGGGTATATTTTCAACCTTGGATCAGCAGTAATATCTTGGTGTAGTAAAAAGCAGGCTACTACAGCATTCTTAAGCACAAAAGCTGAATACAATGCTGCTACACTTGCTGCACAAGAGTGCACATGGTTAAGGAGGCTTGTCAACGACATTTGCCATCCTATTGACAAGCCAGTACAGATTTACTGTGATAATTTGAGTACTATCCGTTTGGCTTCAAGTCCAATATTTCATGCAAGAACAAAGCATATAGAAGTTCATTATCATTTCATTCGAGAAAAGGTTTTGGAAGAGGAAATTGATCTTATCAAGGTTGATACAAATGAGCAGGTTACTGATTTGTTTACCAAAGCTTTAGCTCAGGCAAAGTTTGAGAAATTTCGAGCAAGACTTAGTTTAGTCTCTCAAGTTAGCACAAAGGGGGGATGTTAAAATGGTTGTGCTAACCTCAAGTGAGTATGGTATGTCTTGATAGCTAGGAAGCCAAGGATATAGAAACTTGTAGAAACTCTAGTCTCCAGATGGTTATAGAAACCTGCCATAGAGCCTTGTGTTGTGGTTTTATGATAGTGGTTAGAAGATGCATTTAGTGAGTTGTCTGTGTAATATATATCTCACTATATATATAAGGATGGTTCTATATATTGTAGAGCAGAGTGAAAAACTTAAGCTGTGAGATACAACTTGTAATCTTGTTCTATATATCAGATCTTTGTCCTTCTCCTTAATCAGTTCTGTGTTGATCTTGTGCCTGTGATTTAGCCACAGTTAGTGAGTGCGGTTTTTTCTACAGCTCTAGCACGTGCAAGATCAGCTTCAACCCCCGTTAGACTATTGTACTTCTTATGTGCACCCATGGGAACAACATTATCATTCATGGGAGGAGAAACTTTGGCTGCATTCGGACAACTTTTTTCCTCCCTCATAACCTGTTGAATGAACATATGACATTACAGTTGGTGGTTTCAATAGACATACAAAACAAAGTCAAACACACACACACACACACACACACACAAGTAAGGCCAACTTTTTTTAGTTCTGCTGTTCTATGTGTCATCCAATTTTATGAAAAATTGAGTACATGATCAAGCACTTCACAATAAGGCCATGCATTATCAAATTGAATGAAACTACTAACCTAAAGATACATAAGATTCGTGATATCTGGTTGAGTACGGTACAGGCCACCAAGGTGGAGAGGATACTTCAAATCTATCCTTCATCTTAATCTAACAATAGCATTCCAATAATAAGTTATCCTATATCATCTAATCATTCTGCTTCTCCAAATTCTCAAATAATCTATCATTAACACCCCAACTAAAACACACGGAAATTTTAATTTAAATACCACGAAGTTCCGTTACAAGATTAACTCATGAGAAAAATAACCTAAAAATCCATCAAGCGTCTCCTGATTGCTGCATAATGTATGCAAGTCCAATATATCAGTAGAGATCAATCGAATTCAACTAGTATGCCATGCCTGAGAAACCAAGCCATCCACATGTAGAAGACCACTTCTAATTTGTTGAACACAGTCTGAAGGAGAGGTAAGCAACACAAGTACCAGGATAGTGGTAGCCACTAGCCATAAGCAACACAAGTACCAGGAGAGTGGTATCCATGATAAAGAAGTAAAGCTCAAGCAGTATGCGGGTGTTAAATAAGAGACAAAAATAATGTGAACGCAAGAGAGCACCTCAGTTGGTTCAGACAGCACACAAGGTTTTGGCCCTACTCTGGCGAGAGCTCTGTAAAGTTATTGTTCTGAAATTTGCCCTAGAGATAAGGTCCAGGCTGATAGTTAAGTCACAGCTTTGTATTGGTAGCTTTAGTTTTAGAAACTGCGATGTGTCGTCTTACTTACAAGCAATAAGTATAAAAGAAGTTGTTAATAAATTGGGTCAGTGGACCCATTATCCGCCCACTAAAAGATAATGTGTATTTGTTAGTTTGGATAAATACAGTTATTTAGAGAATATTTATCTCTTAAGTGTTTAAGATAAATACAATCTTTATCTCCTAAGAGTTGGAGGTAAAGCCAGTCTCTAATTGTATCTCTATATAAAGGCTAGAGATATCCCAATAATCATAAGTCAAAAGCAATTACCCTCTCTCTATAGCACTCACTCTAGAGCAATCACCAAGCTCTAGGATTTGGTTCGTGGACGAAGAACTCGACTCTAGTAGCCGTTTTCGTACCTGCGAAAAAGATCAAGCGTGTTGGAGGCTTGTAACAACAAGGATCCTACGTCGAAATATTCGAAGACTTCATATGGTATGTTTCCGAACCCACTACGTGTTACGTGGTAGCGCAATAATTGTTGTAATCGTTTCAACATTGGTATCAGAGCATGATTACTTGTTGATTTGCCTTTAACTTGCTAGAATAAATTATGTGCATGTTGCGATTTTTTCCGAATACATGATCAAGACTTATTACAAAAATTCAAAATTTATTGAGCGTGTTTTCTAAAAAATAATTATATAGTTTTGTTCTCCTAGGGTTGAGGATGAACTCCGTAAAATTTTGTGATTTTTGGATGCATGATTTGTGAGAAATCACGATTTTATTTTTCAAGAAAACTGTGATTTTTTTGAGTTTTGGGACTTAAATTCAGAGCATGATATAGTTTTCATCATGATTGGTTGGTACATATTTAATCTATGTTGCATAATCTTTCCAACAATATATGGCACGCATTATTTGGCTTAAAAACGAGAGAGATATGGCCTTCGGAAGTTGGCATCTTGGCATGGCGGCGGCTGGAGAATTAGGATTTTTAAAGAAGAAGATGAACAGTCTCTTCACGCGCTCAAGCTGAGCCACAGACGAGCGCCACAAGCGAAGGCAGCCGCGCATGCGCCACACGCGCCAAGCCACGCCCTCACAAGCCGCCACGCATCACACGCGCCAAGCCGCGCCCTCACAAGCCGCCAAGCGCCAGAAGAGGCTGCTGATACACGCGACACGCGCCCCACGTGCCAGCCAAGGCTGCTGACCCACGCGCCCCATGCGCGGCCGAGTCTACGCGCGTGTGCTTACCACACGCTTGCCAAAGACAGCCAGAGGCTGACCTAAGCGCACGGCGGCGCGTGGGGGCACGTGAAGATTTTTCCGGCAGGTTCTGACCCCATCGCCGCTGCGTGAAGTCTTTTCTTGACCAAGGTCGAGCCACTGAGGCGCAACCCTTAAGAGACCACACTGCCTACCAAAATCGTAGTGTGCGCTACACCTTGTTGAGCAGCTTGCAAAATGAACTAATCGGGCAGTATGATGAACTTCAAACTTGCAAAGCTTTATGAGAGCAGCTCAAGTTCTCTTTTGGTGGAACCTCAACTACGCGGCTTCGTAGCCTTGTAATTAAGTTTGAGGAGTACACAAAAGACCCTAAACATACCATGAGTGAACATCTAAGGATGATGTCCAATATGATTGGTAAGCTGAGGGATGCTGGCCATGCGCTCACAGATGAGCATCAAGTCAGAGTTGTCATAAGGTCCCTTCCTGCCTCATGGGCCAATATGAAACATATAGTGACCCACAGTGAAAACATCAAGAACTTTATGATGTTTCACAGCATGTCACCCCTGAGGACGAGACTCGAGATGCTGACAAGACCCTTGCTTATGTCGCCCAGGGGGATTGCGTAAATGGCTAACGCAGAAGACAAAGTAAGAAAGGCGAGGCTAGCACTTCTGCGCCAAAGGAAGGAAAAATGAAGAAACACAAGAGAGGAAAATGTGGTGGAAAAAATGATCTGTCTAAAGTTAAATGCTTCAACTGTCAATAGAAAGGACACTTCGCTCGTGATTACACTGAGCCAAAGAAGGTAATTTCAGAATCTCTCTCTCAGTTATATGTTTCCTCACATGTGATGGTTGCTCATTCCCAACCTGTGTGGTTTGTGGATACAGGTGCAACAAAACATATAGCACGTGATCGAGAGGGGTTCGTAGATTATCACCGGATTCCAGCGGGTAGCAAACATATCTTCATGGGAAATAATAGCTCCGAAGAGGTGCTAGGGGTTGGTTCTTACCAGCTTAAGTTGCGCACTGGGCGCACATTGATTCTTGAGGATGTGCAATATGCACCCACTGTTCGGCTTAATCTACTTTCAGTTACTGCTTTATTAGACAGTGGTTTTTCCTTTATTTTTAAGGATAATAAGTTGGACATCTTTTTGGATGATGTTTTGTTCGGACATGGTTTTCGCATGGATAGTCTTTTTTAATTGGATTTAAATGATTCTCAGTCCTCTTATTCTTATGTTGTGAATGATAATATTGTGAATGATTCTACCACCTGGCATGCAAGACTGGGTGGGCCACATAGGCCAAGATAGAATGACTCGTGTGGCTAGAGAAGGCCTTTTGGGCCCACTCGCAAGAGTTAATCTACAAACATGTGAGGCTTGTTTGGCCGTAAAGCATGCAGGAAGCCTTTTGGAAAGGCTGTGAGAGCAACTCAACCACTTGAGCTAGTTCACTCTGACATATGCGGACCTATGAGTGTAAAGGCACGCCATGGCGCCTCTTATTTCCTTACACTGATAGACGATTATACGCGATATGGTTATGTGTATCTGATATCTCACCGCTCTGAAGCTTTGGATTGTTTCAAACGCTTTGTAGCTGAGGTTGAGAATCAGAAAGAGAAGAATTTAAAACCTCTTCGCACTAACCGAGGACGCGAATATTTGTCAGATCACTTCAAGAAGTTTTGTGAGGAAAAAGGGATACGCATGCAACTTACTATTCCTAATACTCCACAACAAAATGGCATTGCGGAAAGAAGGAGTAGAACATTATTAGATATGGTTAGGTCTATGATGGCGTAAACAAACCTCCCAATATCTTTTTGGGGGATGCTCTTTTGACTATAGCCTATATACTTAATCGAGTACCTTCACAATCAGTCAAGTCCACCCCATATGAGCTTTGGAATGGCCAAAAGCCAAATTTGGATAACTTGCGCCCATGGGGCTCAGCAGGTTATGTTCACAGTACTTCTCATAAGTATGGGAAACGAGGGCCTAGAGCTAAAAATAGTATCTTCTTGAGGTATTCTGAAAACTCTAAAGGCTATGGGATGTATGGTGAACATCCAAATGGTGGAAAGACTGAAATAGAGTCTCGTGATGTCAATTTCATAGAGAATGATTTTCCTAGCATTGGAGACGTAAGTAAGAATCTTGACCTCTATGAGTTAGCGGAAGTTGAAGCCACTTTACCATCTCCAAGCAAAGGTGGGGGATTAGTTCCTCATCCTGTTGTCGCTGAAGATAGTATAAGTGATCTTTAACCTAGTGGGAGCATCCTAGATAGTGGGAGCACACCATCAGGACCATCAGGTCAACAAGATTCTCAACTGCGTAGTGGTGCACGAGGAAGAGTTCCACGTCGTCATTTTGAGATTGACGGTGAAATTCTTATGTGCACTCCAACTGATGAAGATGAGCCCACTTCTATGGAAGAAGCCTTATCTTCACCTGCTAGTAATGAGTGGATGGTTGCAATGAAAGATGAGTTGAGCTCAATGGAGAAGAATCAGGTGTGGGAGTTGGTTGACCTTCCGCCAAGGAGCAAGACTATTGGAAACAAGTGGGGCGCAAGGCAGACGGGTCAATTGACAAGTATAAAGCACGTCTTGTGGAGAAAGACTATACCCAACTGCGGGATATGGACTATGAAGACACTTTCTCCCCAGTGGTGAGATTTGCTTCAATTTACATGATCCTGGCTATTGTCACCCAGCAGGATTTAGAACTTTTTCATATGGATGTTAAGACAAGCGCAAGGCAGACGGGTCAATTGACAAGTACAAGGCACATCTTGTGGCGAAAGGCTATACCCAACTACGGGGTGTGGACTATGAAGACACTTCTCCCCAGTGGTGAGATTTGTTTCAATTCGCCTGATCCTGGCTATTGTCTCCCAGGAGGATTTAGAACTTTGATATGGATGTTAAGACTGCGTTTCTCAATGGAGAACTAGACGAAGAGACTTATATGGCTCAACCTGAGGGTTTTGAAGTCAAGGGACACTCAAACGTTCTATATATGGTCTCAAACAATCGTCTAGGCAGTGGTACTTTAGGTTTCATCATGCCATTACCTCTATAGGTTTTGAAATGATTGAACAAGACCATTGCATTTACGTAAAACGATCCAAGAAAAATATTCTGATCTTTTCTTTGTATGTAGATGACATTCTTTTAGCTGGGAATGACATGAGTTCCATTGTGACTACTAAGCAGTGGCTGTCCTCAATTTTTGAGATGAAGGACATGGGATAAGCTAATTATGTGCTCGGGGTTAAAATCATACGTGATCGTCCAAAGAGACTTCTCGGTTTGTCTCAAGAGACATATATCAAAAAGGTCATTGAACGATTTCGTATTCATAACTCAAAACTCATAGACACTCCAATGGACAAGGTGTGTACTTTAACAACAGACCAATGCCCAAAGAATGATGAGGAAAAGAATCGGATGTCCAAAGTGCCTTACGCGGCTGCAGTTGGGAGTCTGATGTACGCTATGTTGTGTACGCGTCCAGACATCTGCTTTGCCATTGGAATGGTGAGTCGTTATCAGAGTAATCCTGGACTCGCTCATTAGAATGCGCTGAAGAGGATTCTTCGATACTTACGTGGAACTGTTGATCTCGTCCTGTGCTATCATGGTGGAGACTTGAGATTGAGAGGATACAGCGATGCTGATTGGGGCGGTGATAGAGATGAGCGCAGATCCACTTCAGGTTATGCATTCATACTAGGAGGTGGAGCTATCTCTTGGTGCAGTAAGAAACAGACTTGCATCGCCCTATCCACGATGGAGTCGGAGTATGTTGCTTGTTCAGCAGCAGTCTAGGAAGCTGTTTGGTTGAGGTCATTCTTACAGGCTCTAGGGGTTACAGCTCATGCAGACGAGTCTGTCACTGTTCACTGTGACAATACAGCTGCCCTAGATTTTGTAAAGGACCCCAAATATCATGGGAAGGCCAAACACATAGGCCTTCGTTATCACTTCATTAGAACTTTAGTTGCACAAGGAGAGGTGACCATGAAGCATATACCTACTGGCAGAATGGTGGCTGATCCTTTGACCAAGCCTATTGCTAGAGATGTTTTCCTTTCTCACATTAGGAGTATGGGACTACGTAGGTTTTGATATGTTTATGGCATCTTATGTACTTGACATTATTTATTACATTAAATTTTCATTCCTTGATTTGAGTTTATTTGGAATGAATGGATAATCTTTGTGATTACATATACATCCTTATTGAGAGTGTCACCAGGCTCGAATTGACCCACTCACACGGGTAATTCACCTTGGCGCTAAGATAGCGAGCAAGATGAGACATAATTGTCTTAAGCGCCAAGTGGGCGAATAAGATGATACAGCTTATAAAGCAAACATGTCGCCTTAGTTGGAGCTAAGATGAGACCTAAAAAATGTAGGTCGATCATAGAGTATCTCCACAACTCTATGTAGCCTGTTTACAGCCGAATGTGAGATTTCAGGCAGGCACTATGAGAGTGACTGGGCTGAAAAACTCAGGTTAGGCGCTTGTATAGCGACTAGACTTAGATTCGTATGGCGTATTTTATTATACATTTATGTGACACGCCCTTGCGGGTTACGCCATAGCATGCAAATCATACTGCATGTGCTAAATGCAGACCGACAGTGGGAGTGACGAATGAATCCCTGCTTTGTCACTGTGTGAGCCACTTGGATCGAAATTTTTGATCATGTACGGTACCCTTTTCACCTTAGACTATGTCATGAAGAGGATACTCAATGTCGCTACTTTAGCATGTACCCTTGGATCATGGATGATGCGGTCTCGCGGGGCATGTCTAGGAAAGCGGTTGAGTCTAATTGGAATGACATGAGGGCTTTGGGAAGAAAGTTCAATATTACATCATGTTGTGTGATTCATAGCCCGGGCGACTTTGTCGATTTTCGTTTCAATATGAGTCATGAATACATAACATATGAGAGGTTTAACACTGCTCACTATGAGGGATTTGAGAGTGTTTAATCTGGTGTAGTTGAACTATCTGGGGTACATACGAGATTTTTTAGAGTGATGTATTGTGTTAGTTTGGTGATAACTTAATACAATACTCCTCAACTGGACATCCTTTCTCGTAGGTCGCACGTTCCATTTCCTGTATGAGGAGATGAGTGGACGAGAGATAAAGAGGGACTGTACGATTTATTTGCCCTGTCTGTGGGCGAGTGGGAGCTGTTAATAAATTGGGTCAGTGGACCCATTATCCGCCCACTAACAGATAATGTGTATTTGTTAGTTTAGATAAAAACAGTTATTTAGAGAATATTTATCTCTTAAGTGTTTGAGATAAATACAATCTTTATCTCCTAAGAGTTGGAGGTAAAGTCAGTCTCTAATTGTATCTCTATATAAAGGCTAGAGATATCCCAATAAATCATAAGTCAATAGCAATAACCCTCTCTCTAGAGAAATCACCAAGCTCTAGGATTTGGTTCGTGGACGAAGAACTCGACTCTAGTAGCCGTTTTCGTACCTGCAAAAAAGATCGAGCGTGTTGGAGGCTCGTAACAACAAGGATCCTACGTCGAAATATTCAGAGACTTCATACGGCATGTTTCCGAACCCACTACGTGTTACGTGGTAGGGCAATAATTGTTGTAATCGTTTCAACAGAAGTAAACACTTGGCACCGCTCACTCTCGACTAAACAATTACCTTGAACCCTTGACGTATAAGAACAACCTTCACTTGGTTAATTTGGATGGTCACAATAAGGCGCAATGTCCTCGTGTCTTGCGCTTGAGGGGAGTTTGCTCGCAGGGAACCAATACAAGGGTCCAAGGAGAATTCATCGCTAAACAGGGATTCTCACTTATCTTTTACGCTGTAGTGTATATTTTTTTGGATAAAAAGTATCGGATGCAACGATGGTAGCAGTAACTTGCTGCTGCCACACCACCGAAAGCAAAAACTCGTTGTTAAATATATCCGGTGGCACCTCTAGAAGTACTTTTAGCTAATGCTACACTGGGTAGTACATTTAAAAAATGATTAAAGTCTTACTAGCTATGTACAGAATTATCAGTGAAGATATCAAGCTGCAATTTTTTCATTATAAGCTGCAGGGTCCAGATTGTGGCAATACAATATATCCCTTAGTTATACCTTTCAACTATTGATAACTGAATCACTGACGCGATGAAGAAAGTGATGGCGATTGCCGTGTGACATCCAGTCCTCTATTTCTTTCCCAGTGAAACCAATCTATGGTAACGTTAGAGAAGAAGCACCTGGCCCTTCCAAGCATCAATTTGGTTTTAGGCCATAAGTGTGTATATTGTGGGATCCCCCATGACTAAAAATGCCAAACCCCATTTGTTTTTGCTTCTAGTTTTTCTAAGTGAACTCTCAGATATTCATACTTCTGTTCATGTGAAGACTACTAGCTTTAACAACTCAGCATTACCTCGGTTTCAGACACCCCCCCCCCCCCCCCCCCCGGATTTGTTTTCGCCTAGCCCCCAGTTAAACCGTGTGATATCTGCTTTGCAATATCGGAAATGTTTTGTCCAATGCCAACCGTGCAACGGTTTGAACATTGCACGTGATGGCAACATTAACTGCAGGAGTAGGCTTCTCCTGTAGGAGTTGGAAAAGCAAGAAGCCTTGCCTGAGCAGTTACAAAGTCTCTGATTGTAAAAGAGACACAAACATTAAGATGGACAAGGTTACAGCAAAAGTACAAATAAAAGGATAATTTCATGACCACATTATTTACTATCGAAAGTTGAAACAAGAGCTTGAGAAATCCATTAGAATACTGGTAAAACAATTTTGACGAAATCTTCACCTTGAAGTGTTCAGAAGAGCCGCAAAGAGGTCAGTATGGAGGAGGCATTATAGTGAATCCAAATTTTGATTGCGGAACAAAGGGATGGACTACGTTTGGAAAAGGAGTTCTTCAAGAAAGAACAGCCAAAAATGGCAACAAGTTCATAGGTGTGCACAATAGAACACAGCCATTGAACAGTTCGTAGCAGAGCATTTAATTGAAAGGAAAGCCGTATGCTTTTTCAGGTACTTGCTTGTGCCCTTTCTGTCAAACTTCCAGCGGATTCTTTGTTACAATAACAGTCAAAAAGGCAGAAGTTGTATAGGTTTCTCACATTAAATTAAATTGAAACAATCCAACTTACAAACAAACTTTCAATTCTCTGGTAACAGTTGTCAGCCTTATGTTTCTGCTTGGGTTCAAATCAGTGAAGGACATGAGAGGGTAGCAGTTGTGTTTAAAACATCTCGTGGTGAACTTGTATCCGGTGGTAGAGTCATAGCCAAGCAAGGATGTTGGTCCTTGCTCAAAGGTGGCATAATTAGAAATATCTCAAGCCCAGTTGATATGCTCTTTGAGTTGCATGATAACTTAATGAACAATTCCCGTCTGGATCTTTTCCCATCAAAGCCCCTTCCTTGAAACAACTGGATAGACGAAAAGTTAGATATATACTGTACTCAATACCTTTTTCCTTTATTAAATTAAACTCATCATAGTATCCGAAATACTTTGTAACTCTGTATACTAATGTATATGATTATTATTGCAAAGCAAGAATACAACAATTCAAATATGGATTGGAAATGTCTCATTGCAGCCATTTACAAAATAGCAATGGAGATCCCACCAAGACAAAAGCATTTCCAAGGTAATTAGAAGTACAAAAAGGAAATATATTCAGAGACACTACATGATAGCATAGACCAGCAAGCAGGAATAACATTATAAACAGTTATGAGACTAATTATTTAGCCGTTGTTGAACAAAAAATTTGCAGGTAAGTAAGAAAAAGTTGAGTTTCCAGGTATGTCATGCCAACAGAATTATCGTTGGAGGTGCGAGCGTCACTATCAAGCAAGGCAGATCGGTTTCCCTTTTGGATGTGCTATAACTCGAAACGTCCTCAAAAGCAATGCTTATCAGAAGTGGTTTTCCTCAAGGTTCTCGATCACCACCTTTCGTAATAAGATGAAGTGGGGTACAGCATTGAGACGGAACAAGGCCATGAAAAACTACACTATCCCAGATGCTAGGTAAAATTTGCCAAACAGAATGACATTTCTGTGAGAGGTCACAACATCTTTTGGGAAAATCCTAATTTCCTGCCACAGTGGGTAAAATCCCCCTCTGCTATGGAGTTCAAGAAGCAGTAGCTCAAAGCATAAATTTGATGGTTTCGAGATATAAAGGAGAACTAATTGCTTGGGATGTAGTCAATGAGAATTTGCATTTCAGCTTCTTTGAGGACAAACTTGGTAAAAATGTCTCCGAAATTTTCTTTTCTATGGCTTATCATCTTGATCCAAGGACGACCATGTTTATGAATGAGTACAACACCATAGAATACAGCGGGGATGATGCAGTAAGTCCAGAAAAGTATATAGAAAAGCTTGAGGGAACTAAGTCATATCTAGGAAATGCTGGCATGCTAGCAGCAATAGGGTTGCAATCCCACTTTGGTTCCGGTCAGCCTAACATTGCTTACATGAGAGTTGCATTGGACATCCTAGGTGCAATAGGATTTTCCATTTGGCTTACCGAAGTTGATGTTCAGAAAGACCCAAATCAGGTAATACATCCCATTTGGCTTACCCATTGAAGGACATGGTCCATGTTTGTGCAAGATGTGCAAGACTCAAAGTGCTTCCTCATTTGGTTTTTCCTTAGAAGCTTGGCTTATATAAGATATGATATTCACACTTAAGCAAAATTTCGTATCAGTCATCGGGAAGTGACGCATTGACTTCGGGTGATATATACTTGGTGGGTTTATTCTTTTTTGCGAGCATGTTTTTTGGGTCGAGAATTCATATCGTATATTTACCATCATCGGAAGTAGTTAACATGTGGAGTGAATTTGAAGAAGACATCTTGATATGGATTGAAAGTTGACAGCTGTAGGCAATTACAAAGCTGTTTTGTTTTTCAAGAATGATCATTAGGGTCCCTGAAGATTCACCTCCACAAGTGGTGCAACACAAAGCAAAATCTTAATTAAATATCAAAGCCTGGACACGGGCTGCACCATATCTGAAGTAGTATAGTATTAATGTCATTTGTCCTCGAATAGTTCTACTCAAGGATTTTTTCAGAATCTCATGTATTCTCTTTCCTGGTCCTATTTTAGTCCAGTTCTCTACATCGGTTAATGAAGATTAGAGACAATTTTTGTTTCCATATTCAGCATCAATAAAAAGGAACTAATTTACACTAAAATACAGCAGATTATCTTGACTGCTTTAATAGGTAGGCTAATGATTTGTTACCATGTCCTTGAGAGTCGCAACATTTACAGCAGCGCAATTGCTTCCCACCAAGTTAGGTCTATACCATGGCAATCATATGGGCAACATTCCAAGGCAATCCTAGACTTGGTTACTGTTAGATACTGTGCCACTGACATCTACTGCCTAACATTTCACATGTTATGTGTTTGACTTGCAGGAGTGACTTGGTATCTGGGTATATGTGTCTCGTAGCTGTAACCTGGAAACCAACCGGAAGAGTTTATCACGTGGTACCAAATGGTTATTAGAGAGAATGACAATGGTGCCAAGTGTAAAAAAAATGTATTTTTAACTATAGAAGTGATTGCTTTAAGAAAACTAACACTTATTGAGCTCCGTCCACTGTTGGACTTGTTTGGGCTGAATAAATAGTTTAAGCTATTGATTTGGAACATTCGAAACATTAAAAACTCTACGCGGATTTGGTGTATGTTTTCAGTGTATAATGTTGGAATTAGGCCCCCTTTTTAATAATAATAATAGAAGTTTAATCTTAACTTTTGTTTCCTCTAAATTTTTTTCCCCAACATTGTCCAAAAACTAGCAAATATGGCTATTGGTGTCAGTAAACTTTTACAATTTTATATTTATATTCTCGGTCACTTTGTTTGATAATTTGTTTGTGCTATTAGGTCCACAAAATTTGTTTCCTTTGGCCATGTTTTAACAACGTGCATAGCATTTTTTTAATGGTAAAATAAGAATTACTTCTTCCATCCCACTTAAATTGATTACATTTTCTTTTTGGGCCGTCTCACAAGAATTGCTCACTTTCCAAATTCTAAAAATTACGTAGGTACTGTTATATATTTACCCTTTTTACACTTTTTTTATTCTATTTCTCTCTCCATATTTAACTCTCAACCAACTCATTTTCTCTCTCGTAACTCAATTTGTTATGCTTTTTTATTCTATTTCTCTTCACATTTAATACTCTACTAACCCATTTTCTTTCTCCTGACCCACTTTCTTTCCCTTTACTCTTGAAAGGATAGAACATAAAACACACAAAATATGACTTAAATCCTTAAACTGCGTGTAAAAAAATATGATCAATTTATGAGAGACGGAGGAAGTACTATTTAGAAGTCAAGGCTTTTTGCATCTTCAAGTGTTCAGAGGTTATCAACATTGAAATGCATTGTTAATGAAACTTCTTGTAACGCCCCAACTTAGGGTTATCTCAACCCGGCTGGAGCATTATGACACATCAGCTAATCACATCATGTTGATAATATAGCTCATTCTACAACCAGTTGGTAATTAAACCATGCCATACAAAATTAAAGAGTTTACTTTTACAAAACACACTTAGTAAGCTCTCTGCCAGATCTCAGAGTTGACATACTGTTCTATTCCAGTACAACTTAATTCACAAATGTACAAGCATCCCCTCTTGCCCGTCCTCTCACCGTGCCTCACACATTTTCCTTACCTTTCGAGGGACCGGCTCCTTGATCTAAAATATTATGGGTAAAAAACTTATAAGTCGATTGGCTCAATAAGATAATCAAAGACATTTAATGTAGCTTTCAATTCAAGAATATTGATAATGCACGCTATTACAATTTAACCACATTAAGCAGTTTTACACGTGCACATAACACATATCACATGTTCACACTTAGTTGAG
Organism: Escallonia herrerae; assembly: GCA_033070095.1. NCBI lineage: Eukaryota > Viridiplantae > Streptophyta > Magnoliopsida > Escalloniales > Escalloniaceae > Escallonia > Escallonia herrerae. The sequence goes on along the minus strand of JAVXUP010001167.1, from coordinate 54,829 downwards.
CATTATAAGAGTTTACCATTCCTGAATTCAGTCCCATCAATAGACCACCCTTATGTCACCACACCCGGGATATAAGATCGTAACCTTTGCCTCGGTGAAGGGCAAAGTAACCGAAAACAATTGAATACCGATACTGCCTGGGGTAGCAGTCGGAGATACAACTGTTCGGAACATATGGTGCACCGCTATTTAAACACAATCAAATCAACCCTCAATCATTGAATGGGGTAACATAATAATAATCAATAATATATAAACCATCCCTTACAAGGAAGGAATGTAACATTCTCATGTGCAAGTAAACATATTGAAACCAATAAAACAACCCTAAAGGGGGGGGGGGGTGAAATTTTTTTTCTAAAATTAATGGGGAACTTAAACAAAACACAATTATAAAACTTAATCAAGCCAAGCAATATTCAATGAAAATGCTAACAGCACAAACTCAAGCAATTATAGAGCAATAAGTAAAGAGATTGAGTTAGAGATACTTGACAAGGAGATTTAAATGGTTCGGCTTAAACTACCCTCAAGCCTACATCCACCTCTTCAAGGAAGTCCCTTGCAAGAGCACTAGAATCCACTAGCAACAATCTTCTTTTTGGTCAAGATCAAAACCCTTACAACACTTGGTGATATCCCCACACCAAGCACAAGTTTTGAATCCACAAAGCTCCCCCAAGACTTGACAAACTCAAGCCTTGATCACAATCCTTTTACAAAGATCAATTGTGTACAAAGAAACCCTCTTAAAAGGAAATGAGTACAAATGAAACTCTAGTACAATAGAGAGATGAGAGAATTGATGACTTGAATTATGCTCACTCTCAATCAAAGAAATGCTCACAAAGATGCTCTCTTTAATGATGTAAAATCATGAAGATGAAGAGAGAAAAGTTTAATCTATGAGCCTTGATGTTTCTCTAATGAATGGAGGCTTAGAATGTGGTTTCCATGGTGTATGAAGAAGCCCCAACTCATTTATATAGAGAAGGTATAAATTATAGCCGTTATAGGCATAATATTGCAGTCGACTATATTTCCAATGCAGTCGACTAGGTTCCCTCTAAAATAGCCGTTAGAGCTGAATTCTAACCGATGCAGTCGACTGTATTCCAATGCAGTCGACTGTATTACCATACTGCCTATCGGCTGCCTCACAGAACCCCCTTTCCTATTTTGGGCATAACTTTCTCTAGAAAAATCGATTGAGGTGCAGTTTTTTGCGTTGGAAAGCTAATGAAAATTTTTATCAAAATATGAAAAGATTAGCACCAAAAACATTTTTGAGAAAATCTGAGTGAGCTCCAAAGTTCACTCATTTTCAAGAACCACACTTGTGTGAAAGGTTATGAACTCACATGCAATGCACAAGGTGTCCTAAGGTCTTTTTAGGTCATAGTCATCAATCCAAGCATCAAACCAAGACTAGTTACATAATAGTAAAGATCAATCATAATCGTAGTAACTTAGCCTTTGCATTCTTTCTTGCTCTTTGACATAGGACTTGATGAAGCTTCCATAGTATGTCCACTATAACTTTAAGCTTCTTTGGCTTTAATCCATCTATCCAACTTCTCAAATGTGTCTTCATGAGTGTGCATGTATATGCCTACTAAGAATATACTCAAAGCACACATTAGAACATAATCAATGTGTAGTTATCATCAAAACAAGATGTAAGCCTAGGTTATCCAACCCTTGGGCTAACAATCTCCTCCTTTTTTATGATGACAAACATTGATTCTATATAAGATAAGATGTATCATATGATAGTCAATTAAGCACAACAATCTCACTTAGAACATTCAACTGTCTCTAGTATACTCAAGATATGTCAAATTATATCATATAGCAATTAAGCCATAGGTAGCTTCCCCTTGCTAAAACAAGATATGCTCTTCCTCTAATATTCTCTTGAAACACATACTCATATAGCATATAGAATCAATATTATTTGTCCCCCTTTGTCATCAACAAAAAGATAAGGGTATTTTTGTGTGAAGAGATAGTTATAAGCAAGATAGTGGCATGAAGTGCATATAACTTGAACTCCTACGGATGACATCAAGAGTTCATTCATGATCCAGAGAAAGATATGTAATGAAGTTCAATGATCTCTTCTACTTCATGAATATTTCAAGAGTAACAAGATAGTATATGATTCAAGCATGTAAGATCCTCCTATCAAGTTACCATATGCATACTCCATCCTAATGTATGCTCCCCCTCAATCAATGCATGCCAACAATATCCAACAAACATAACTGAATGTCTAACAAAGTCATATTCCCTTTTCGGCATTACCAAAAGGGGTGTGTAGGAATGGCATTGTGTGAAGCATTAAGATGACGTAATTTCAACATGGAATTTTTACAAAGCGAATAATGGTCATCAACAATCAATATTTCCAATATAAGTGCAAGAGGAACATTCATCGACAAGGTTTACATTTATTCTCGACAAGCAAGCTATTTATATCATGAGAAATAATTATGACAATTTAAGCATGCTTCATGACATATAAGTTTAGTGTTTAGCACAATATTGAATAGAGCCAAGTTTTACCCTCTTGATGAATTACCGAGGATTCGATATAATGAGGGATCATTTTGAAGTTCGTTTTCTTTGACAAGCTTTGAGACTCTCCTCATTTGAAGTAGCATGTCCAATCTTGGAATGCTTACTTCCGCTTTAAGATTTAGCTTATTGCTCCTCCTTTTCCAATTTTTTTCTTGGAGCCTTCTACCTATTGCTATTGCCTTTTTGCTTTGAACAACCTACAATCACAATTTAGGTCTAACTTTTTGTACCCACATTTTCTTGGGTCCATAAGTGTTAGTCTTAGCAACATTAAGAAACTCTTTAACAACCCACATTTTTTTTACACCTCCAACATGAACAATTCTACAAGGACAATAACTAGTCGTATATCTTTTCTTGTTTCACCAACCACAATATGTAAAATGTGTGCAATAGTTCTTTGGTTGTCTTGGAGGAACATTTAACCTAGTTTGTTGTTTAAAAACTTTAAGAGGCAAGGTGAGGAGATCTAATCCAACACCGCCTTTGTTTAGGCCAACTCTTTGGTGTCCAAGCATGAAATCCAAGTTGTTTTTACCATCAACAAAATTTTCAAGGCATTTTTTCAAATTACAAATCTCAAGATTTAAAATTTCATTCTATTTTAAAATCAAAGTATCACAAGAGATTTGTTTTGTACTAAGAATGTTCACAATCAATTCAAACAAATCTTATTCACATGCTCTACATATAAATGGCTAGATACGCATTCATTCTTGCCATGCAACTCACATTAATGACTTTTAAAGTTATCTAGTTCTTTTGAAATCACATGCACTTGTTTTCTCAAAGCAAAATTTTTCTTGGCTAATTTCATGGATTTTTCATATAAAAGAGCATAAACATCATAAATATCATCATTGGAGCAATTGCTATCACTGTTACTATATGAAGAATTAACCTAATCATCTTTTTGAGCCATGAAGCATAAATTTGCATCTCCATCATCAAAATGACTACCTTCATCTCCACTTGAATCATCATCACCACAAATGATGACTTCGATTGATGTCTTTATGAAGCGCTTCTTTCTTGACCCTTTCTTCTTCTTATTCTCCCATGAGGTAATATCTACACTTGAATCATTCTTGCTCTTGTGTGAGTTTCCAACTTTCTTAATTTTGAGAAACTCATTGAATTTCTTTGCAAGTATATCCATCTCCTTGTTATTCAAGTCTTCTTCCTCTTCACTTGAAGCTTGATCCATCATTGATGAAGCTTTAAGAGCAATGCACTTCTTCTTCTTCTTTGAAACTTTTTGCTCGGATGATTCGAGTTGCATTTCATAGGTCATCAAGGAGCAAATTAATTCATCCAACGGGAAGGTATTAAGATCCTTTGATTCTTGAAGTGAGGCAATTTTTGCATCCCGTTCTCTAGGTGATGACCTAATCACCTTTCTCACAAGATCACTGTTAAAGAAATCTTTTACTAATTGTTTCAAAGTATTAACAATTTTAGTCAAACAAAAATTCATTTCCATAATAGATTCATCAGAAAACATTTGAAACAATTCATATTCTCAATGACATAAATTCATGTTTGAATCTCTTAGAAGAGAAGTCCCTTCATGAGTGACTTGAAATATATCTCACATACTCTTAGCCGAATCACACATAATAACTCGATTGAGTTCATTTGTGTTTAGAGCACAAACAAGACAATTCTTAGCTCTAGAATTCATGGAAAGCATATTTCTATCATAGTCATTAAATTCGGTTTTCTCCTTTGCCACACGCTTATTCCTAATCCTCTTGGTTGGAACATAAGGGCCATCTTCAACGATTCCCCACATTTTATAATTTAAAGATTCCAAGAATACTCTCATCTTAATTTTCCATATACTATATGAAGAACCATCAAAAAGTGGAGGTCTAGTAATAGAACTCCCCTCAAGACTAGGAAACCCCATAATCTTTTAACTCTCTAGGTGTTAACCAAAAAATCAAGATCCGAGGCTCTGATAGCACTTGAAACCAATAAAACAACCCTAGGGGGGGGGGTGAATGGGGTTTTCTAAAATTAATGGAGAAGTTAACCAAAACACAATTATGAAACTTAATCAAGCCAAGCAATATTTCAATGAAGATGCTAACAACACAATCTCAAGCAATTAGTAAAGAGATTGAGTTAGAGATACTTGACAATGAGATTTAAATGGTTCGGCTTGAACTACCCTCAAGCCTACATCCACCTCTTCAAGGAAGTCCCTTGCAAGAGCACTAGAATCCACTAGCAACAATCTTCTTCCGGGTCAAGATCAAAACCCTTACAACACTTGGTGATATCCACACACCAAGCACAAGCCTTGAATCCACAAAGCTCCCCCAAGACTTGACAAACCCAAGCCTTGATCACAATACTTTTACAAAGATCAATTGTGTACAAAGAAACCCTCTTGAAAGGAAATGAGTACAAATAAAGCTCTAGTACAATAGAGAGATGAGAGAATTGATGACTTGAATTATGCTCACTCTCAATCAAAGAAATGCTCACAAAGATGCTCTCTTTAATGATGTAAAATCATGAAGATGAAGAGAGAAAAGTTTAATCTATGAGCCTTGATGTTTCTCTAATGAATAGAGGCTTAGAATGTGGTTTCCATGATGTATGAAGAAGCCCAAACTCATTTATTTATATAGAGAAAGTGAAATATAGCCATTATAGGCAAATATGGGCAAAACTACCATTACAGTCGACTGTATTCCCAATGCAGTCGACAAGGTTCCCTCGAAAATAGCCGTTGGAGTCTAATCCTCAAAAATAGCAATTGGAGCTGAATTCTGACCAATGCAGTCGACTGTATTACCTTACTGCCTATCGGCTGCCTCACGGAACCCCCTTTCCTATTTTGGGCATAACTTTCTCTAGAAAAATCGGTTGAGGTGCCGTTTTTTATGTTGGAAAGCTAATGAAACGTTTTATCAAAATATGAAAAGATTAGCACCAAAAACAATTTTTAGAAAATCTGAGTGAGCTCCAAAGTTCACTCATTTTCAAGAACCACACTTGTGTGAAAGGTTATGAACTCACATGCAATGCACAAGGTGTCCTAAGGTCTTTTTAGGTCATAGTCATCAATCCAAGCATCAAACCAAGACTAGTTACATAATAGTAAAGATCAATCATAATCGTAGTAACTTAGCCTTTGCATTCTTTCTTGCTCTTTGACATAGGATTTGATGAAGCTTCCATAGTATGTCCACTATAACTTTAAGCTTCTTTGGCTTTAATCCTTCTATCCAACTTCTCAAATGTGTCTTCACGAGTGTGCATGTATATGCCTACTAAGAACACACTCAAAGCATACATTAGATTATAATCAATGTGTAATTATCATCAAAACAAGATGTAAGCCTAAGTTATACAATCCTAGGGCTGGTTGTTGTAATCTTCATTTACTTGCACTATAAAACTTAGCTATCAAATATGTAGTTACCTTCATCATGTAACATCATCTTCGTAACATCATAGACATGTAATATAATCATTTATATTCAGTAAATTAGCTTCATTTATAGAACTTAACAAACATGTCCAAAACAATATTCTAATCATGTCTAGTTTGACATAATTCCATAATTCACACGTATCATAACCTATTTCACGTCTTCCATAATCTCCAACATGTTAACCATGAATAGATTCATTTATTAACAAGTCCCTAACAGGTATTCAAAGGTTTGACAAAGAATTCATACTAAAAGAATTACACTAACATATCATATATCCATATTCATGTCTTAAAAGTCCATTAAAAAGCTTTAACTATCTTACCTTGAAGGAGTGATGAAAGAACCAAATTTTCAGATTTGAAACACCTCCAAAATATTCCTCAAAATACTGTTTGAAGCTCAAGGAAACTTTTCAAATCAACTGCTTAAGGTTCCCTTTCAAAAACAAGACTTAATTCTAGATTTTGTGAGGATTTGGTTGCTTTTCTCTAAGAAATGAGGTAAGAGAACTTAAGCACGTCAATTGGTCTTTTAAATCAAATTAGAAGCAAGTAGGAGGTGTCAAGTGGAGGTGAAGAGGCGAAAAAGTCAAGCATGACAAGGCTTTCAGCACGAAGTGGTAAGACACGGTTATGCCACCTAGCAAGCACGACAATGCTAACCAAAGCATGACAAGGCTGGAAGCATGAGGTGGCAACGCAAAATTATGCCACCTAGCAAGCACGACAAGCTAATCGAAGCACGACATGTCACATTACTATGCTGACACATCACAAGCACGAGGTGGCATAATTCTTCCAAAAAGCAAAACAATTCACAGGCAGTCCGGTAAACAACTAGTTACTTCCAGCTAGAGTTTTCACCATTTTCGTTTCTAACTCTTCTAAAAATATTTTCGGTCATTTTCAAGTGATCAGTTAACGTTTCTAAACATCAAATACCCTTCTCCATTTCTAGCACTTTGTTCACCTTCTTAGAAAATTTACTCAATTCAAGGTGATAACATTTAAACATACATTCACATATGTTATCATGCATAGTTCATCATAACCATTTTCACATAAAGTGATTTATCTAATTATAATTAAATATATAATCAAAGCATATAGAATGTTGGGTTCTCACACCCTTCACTCCTTAAAAGAATTTGGTCCCCAAATTCATAACTTAAACTTACCAAATAGGTGCGGATAATCTCTTCGCATATCCTCTTCTTTTTCCCACGTGGCTTCTTCCACTTCATGATTTTGCCCCAAAACTTTAACCAACAGAATGCTTTTGTTCCTCAACACTTTCACATCAAAAGCTAAAACTGCATCGGTAACTCCTTATATGACAAATCTGATTGGATTGATATTGGCTCAGGGCTTATCACATGAAATGGGTCAGGGTTATACTTTCGCAACATAGAAACATGGAACACATCATGTATTCCTTCTAAGGATGCATGTAAGGCAACTCGGTATGCCAAATTTCCAACACGATCTAATATTTCATAAGGGCCAATATATCTCGGTGATAACTTGCCTTTCTTTCCAAATCGCTTTACTCCTTTGAACGGTGACACTTTACTCCTTTGAACGGTGACACATTAAGAAATACAAAATTTCCCACTGACAATTTCAACTCTCTTCGTCTGTTATCAGCATAACTTTTCTGTCAGCTATGATTAGTTAAACTCTTTTGTCGAATTTGCTGGATCTTTTCAGTAGTCTCTTGAACTATTTGTGGCCCAATTAAACTCCTTTCTTCGACTTCACTCCAACAAATTGGTGAGCGACTATTTCGTCCATATAAAACTTCATATGGTGCCATACCGATACTAGCCTGATAACTATTATTATAAGCAAATTCAATTAAGGCCAAATGTTGATCCCAACTTCCTTTGAAATCTATCACACATGCATGAAGCGTATCCTCCAATGTTTGAATAGATCTCTTAGATTGTCCATCAGTCTGAGGATGAAATGCTATGCTAAATTTCAAATTTGTACCCAATGCACCTTGCAAACTTTTCCAGAAATGAGATGTAAATCTTGGATCTCTATCACTTACTATAATAATTGAACTATCTCTTGTACATACACTCGAGATAATTTATCCAATGAGTACGTATTAAGTACAGGTAGAAAATGAGCAGATTTCGTCAATCTATCCACAATTACCCATACTGAATCATGCCCATCACGGGGCCTTGGCAATCCTATAACAATCCATTGTTATATGGTCCCACTTCCAGTCGGGTACCTATAACGGTTCCAATCGACCCGCCGGTCTTTGCTGTTCGGCTTTTACTTGTTGACATACAATACATCTTAACACAAAGTCAGCTATTTCTCTTTTCTTGTTATTCCACCAGTAATTGCATTTTAAATCCCGATACATCTTCGTTCCACCTAGGTGCACTGTATACTTTTACTTATGAGCCTCTTTCAGTATTTCTCCTTTCAACTCTTCATTCTTAGTCACAACTATCCAATCTTTATACCGTAAAACACCATTAATATCCATAGAAAACTTAGGTTTAAAGGTTCCATTTTTATCCTTCACTTCTCTCTGCAACTCCAAATTTCTTTCTTGTTCCTCCTAATTCTCTGTAATAACACTGGTTTCACTTGTAACTTTACAAAAATAATTCCTAACTCAGTAACAGATAACTCTCATGAACAAGCTTGCTCAATCAACTTCCACTCTTTCACCATTAAGCGAGCAACTTGCACTTTGCTACTTCGTGCATCTGCAACAACATTGGCTTTACTCGGGTGATACTAGATCGTACAGTGATAATCATTGAGTACTTCCATCCACCTTCTTTGTTGCATATTCAAATCTTGTTGAGAAAATACGTATTTCAAACTCTTATGATCAGTAAAAATCTCAAACTCAGCACCATACAGATAATGCCTCCACTTATGCAATGCAAACATAATCGCTGCTAACTCAAGATCATGTGTTTGATAATTCTGTTCATAGGGTTTCAGCTTTCTCGAAGCATAAGCCACAACTTTGCCATCTTGCATCAAAACACAGCCTAATCCTTCCTTTGAAGCATTGTTGTACACCACAAAATTCTTAATTTCACTAAGCAAAGTCAAAATTGGAGCTGTAGTTAATCTTGTTTTTAACTCCTGAAAATTCGCCCCACACTTATCGATCCACTGATATGCCACTTCCTTCCGAGTCAATGTAGATAGTGGTGTAGCTATCCTTGAAAAATCTTGTACAAATCGACAATAATACCCCGCTAATCCCAAGAAACTTCTAACTTTTGGTACAGTCTTTGCCACTTACAAATTCAAAACAACTTTTATTTTAGATGGCTCAACAGTCACCCCTGCTTCAGACACTATATGACCTAAGAAGGCCACTTGCTCTAACCAAAATTCACATTTGCTAAACTTAGCATACAATTTCTTATCACGTTGTACTTGCAGTACAATCCTCAAATGACGCTCATGCTCCTCTGTACTTTTTGAATAGACCAAAATATCATCGATAAAAACTACTACAAATTGATCTAAAAACTCCTTAAAAATTTGATGCATTAAGTCCATGAAGGCTGCAGGAGCATTCGTCAATCCAAACGGCATGACAACAAATTCATAATGTCCATACCTTGAACAAAAAGTCGTTTTCGGAATATCTTCCTCTCTTATCCTCAATTGATGGTATCCAGATCTCAAGTCCACCTTAGAAAATACCACTGCCTCTTGCAATTGATCAAACAAATCATCTATATGCAGAAGTCGATACTTACTTTTTTTATTGTTACACTATTCGACTGCTGGTAATCCATGCACAACCTCATTGTACTATATTTCTTTTTAACAAATAAAACTGGGGCTCCCCATGGTGATACACTAGGTCAAATAAACCCCTTATCCAGTAAGTATTGTAACCGTGACTTCAACTCCCTCAATTCAGCTGGAGCCATCCTATATGACGCTTTTGCAATTGGGGTTGTTCTCGGTAACAATTCTATCACAAATTCCATCCCCCGCTCAACAGGTAATGTTGTTACATCCTCAGGGAATACATTCACAAATTCATTTACTACAGGTACATCTTCTATTTTAACCTTTTCTTTCTGCTTATCCACCATATAAGCTAAATATCACATACAACCTTTAGAGAGTAACTTCTCTGCTCGAATAGTAGAAATAATATTCATATCCCCTTCCTTTCTACCTTGGAACTTACATAATTCTCTATCAAATGTAGTAAATGTCACAACTTTATGAAAACAATCTAGTGATACCCGATTAGATGACAACCAATTCATATACCGCATGCTCACCCACAATCATTGCACAAGATTTATATATCAGGCTAACTAGAGTACTTTTTCCTAGAGAAGTACTAACTTCCAACACATATGGTAGCAACTCAGGTTCTTAGGATAACATGGGCACCATATATGATGAAATGAATGAATGGGTAGAACCAGGATCAATTAGTACTCTAGCAACACATTGGAAAATAGTGAGTGTACCTTCAATAACTCCGCTAGTATCTCGAACCTCATGAGATTCAATGCCTATGCTCGTCCTTGCATTCTTGGCTTTTCAGCATTTCCTTGCAAATTCCCTCTACCCTGATTATCTTGAGGCACAATTTGACTTCCAAAATAAGGGTAATTTCTCCCAATATGTCCAGGCTGTGCACACCTAATACGCAAACCCATCTTTTTGCGACATTCATTTTCTGTGTGTCCAGTCCAATTACAATACGTACATCGCTCCCCAATTCTTGCCTGCTTTAGTGGTTGCATGCTTGATATCTCAGTCTGATTTTTCCTTTTATTATTGTCACTTGGGGATGATGCTGCAAAGCTAGCTTGGCTACCAGTAAAACCACTCATTTGATTACCTCGACCTTTTCCCTAACCATTTCCATAGAAATTACGATTTCTTCCTTATAAAGCCCTTTGAAATTTTCCCTGCCAAGTATTCCCTTGACCCCTTCCACCAGGGTTCACATTCCCACGGTTGCGATTTCCCTGTCCACCGTATGATGGTGCTCTGAATGGTTCTGTATCAACAGTCCTTTGCTCTTCCAAATCATTCTCAATAGCCAATGCTCTATCAACAACTGCCATATAAGTTTGTAACTGCAAAGGGATCAACTTATCCCGAAGATCCTTATTCAGACCTTTAACAAACTTTCTTACTTTTCTTTCTTCTGTATCCACCAGATGCGGACAAAATCTAGCTAAATCATTAAACTATGATTCATAAACTGATACCGACATATTTCGCTGTTCAAACTTTATAAAATTTACTTCTCTCTTCTCTTGGGTCACCGATGGAACATACTTATTAGTGAACTCCCTTTTAAAGTTTTCCCAAGTCGATAGGATTCCTTCCTGCTTCCACTTCATAGATAACAATTTCCACCATCTTTTTGCACTAGCCTCTAGCATAAAGCTAGCATACACCAATCTTTGAGAACTCAGAATCCTATCAGTATCCATAATTTTCTCCGCTCTAGCCAACCATTCCTGGGCTATCGTTGGATCAGGCTTCCCGAAAAATGGGTTCTTTATCAATTTAACAAACTTATCAAGGGTAAGACCACTTTCACCCAAGACATGAGCAGTATTCAATAATTCCTGGGGTTGCTCGACTTGTTGAGCACCTTTAACATTATCTTATTTCACTACTTCTTGCATATTTATATTTATAGGGAGATTTTCACCCATTTGTCTCATTTCTTTTACAACTTGCTGGACTATCTGAAAAGCCTCAAGTAATCCACTATTAGTCACATGATTATTACTTCCAGTGGAGTGCTCTTCTACATTTACCTGTGGGTTTTGTCCATCCTGACCTTCAGTACTAAACTCGGGATTTTTCCTTCTTTGAGTTCCTTCATCAGCCATTTCTTTATTGTCTCCCTGATTTCACGCTCTGCGCTCTCGCTCCATCGTAGGCCTACACACATAACTTCGTATAAGTACCCCCACATAATATGCAATATTCATTAATCACTAACCACATAAGGCCTTAGGATCTTATCCCAGCCTTTAACTATGCTCTAATACCACACCTGTAACGCCCCCAACTTAGGGTTATCTCAACCCGACTGGATCATTACGACACATCAGCTAATCACATCATGTTGATAATACAACTCATTCTACAACCAGTTGGTAATTAAACCATATCGTACAAAACTAAAGAGTTTACTTTTACAAAACACACCTAATAAGCTCTCTGCCACATCTCAGAGTTGACATACTGTTCTATTCAAGTACAACTTAATTCACAAATTTACAAGCATCCCCTTTTGCCCGTCTTCTCACCTTGCCTCACATTTTCCTTGCCTTTCAAGGGACAGGCTCCTTGATCTAAAATATTATGGGTAAAAAACTTGTAAGTCCACTGGCTCAATAAGATAATCAAAGAAATTTAATGCAGCTTTCAACTCAAGAATATTGATAATGAATGCTATTACAATTCAACCACATTAAGCAGTTCTACACATGTACATAACACATATCACATATCACATGTTCACACTTAGTTGAGCATTACAAGAGTTTACCATTCCTGAATTCAGTTCCATCATTAGACCACCCTTATGTCACCACACCCGGGATATAAGATCGCAACCTTTGCCTCGGCCAAAGGCAAAGTAACTGGAAATAATTGAATACCGATACTGCCTTGGGTAGCAGTCAGAGATACAACTGTTTGAAACATACGGTGCACCGCTATTCAAGCAAAATCAAATCAACCCCCAATCATTGAATGGGGTAACATAATACTAATCAAAAATATATCAACCATCCCTTACAAGGAAGGGATGTAACATGCTCATGCCCAAGAAAACATATCATTTCATACATGTTGTTGTTGTAATCTTCATTTACTTGCACTATAAAACTTAACTATCAAAAATGTAGTCACCGTCATCATGTAACATCATCTTCGTAACATCTTAGATATGTAACACAATCATTTATATTTAGCAAATTATCTTCAATTATAGAACTTAACAAACATGTCCAAAACCATATTATAATCATGTCTAGTTTGACATAATTCTATAATTCACACGTATCATAACCTATTTCACATCTTCCATAATCTCCAATATGTTAAACATGAATAGATTCATTTATTAACAAGTCCCTAACAGGTATTCAATAGTTTGACAAAGAATTTATACTAAAAGAATTACGCTAACATCTCATATATCTATATTTATGTCTTAAAAGTCCACTAAAAAGCTTTACCTATCTTACCTTAAAGGAGAGATGAAAGAACCAAATTTTTAGATTTAAAACACCTCCAAAATATTCCTCAAAACACGTTCGAAACATTGTTTGAAACTCATAGAAACTTTTCAAATCAACTGCTAAAGGTTCCCTTTGAAAAACAAGACAGTTCAAGATTTTGTGAGGGTTTTGGTTGCTTTTCTCCCACTTTTCTTTCAGAAATGAGGTAAGAGAACTTAAGCATGTCAATTGGTCTTTTAAATCAAATCAGAAGCAAGTAGGAGGTGTCAAGTGAAGGTGAAGAGGTGGAAAAGTCAAGCACGACAAGGCTTTAAGCATGAAGTGGCAAGACACGGTTATGCCACCTAGCAAGCACGACAATGCTAACCAAAGCATGACAAGGCTGGAAGCATGAGGTGGCAACACAAAATTATGCCACCTAGCAAGCACAACAATGCTAACTGAAGCACGACATGTCACAATACATGCTGACACGTCACAAGCACGAGGTGGCACAATTCTTCCAAAAAGCAAAACAATTCACAGGCAGTCCGGTCAACAACCGCTTACTCCCAGCTAGAGTTTTCACCATTTTCATTTCTAACTCTTCTAAAAATATTTTTGTTCATTTTCAAGTGATCAGTTAACGTTTCTAAACATCAAATACCCTTATCCATTTCTAGCACTTTGCTCACCTTCTTAGAAAATTTACTCAATTCAAGGTGTTAACATTTAAACATACATTCAAATTTGTGATCATGCATAATTCATCATAACCATTTTCACATAAAGTGATTTATCTAATCATACTTAAATATATAATCAAAGCATATAAAATGTTGGGTTCTCATACTTCTGCTATCCACCATCTCTATAACGTTTTTGTGGAGAAAAAAGGGGAACACACTTCTAGATATCATAGGGCAATTCTGAAAATGAAGGCAAACTTGTGTGCATGACATGATTGAGTCCGTTTTACCTACAGTAGGTTGATTTTTTGAAAGTAAAAGTAGTGTTGACGTAATTTTGAGAAGTTGAAAAGCGCTGACATTCTTACTATTACTAATAACAATTTTAGTTTAGAGCTCATCGGACTATTATTGTTGAATAAAGAAAATTTTGTCTCTTTAAGTTTATAAATGCCAATTTCTCACAAATGTTATAGAAAATATTCATGTGTAGCGAACGTGCAGAAGTACTAGTCCCATTAAAATAACTCTCAACATGTGAGAACAAACAGTGACAAGCCATCTGATGATCCAATCGAGGGTAAGCTAACACAAATGCGCAAATGAATCAAGGTAAGAAAGGATGGAACATCACTCGCGTGAGAATCGAGTCTAATGACAAAATTAATGCCTACATCTTGGGTCCTTTGATAAAGGTGGCAACAAACATAGAGTTGTTTGCACCACAAAATATATTTTTTCACTAATAAGTTCACTTTGATTAAATGCCATTAAATGACACTTACTTTTTATTATTTCTGAAGAGATAATGGAAGATTTAAGAAGTGAAAGAAACCAACTTCTGAAAATGTGTCCTATTGATAAGGGATAAGTGTGGTTGGTTACTTATTAGTGGGTGGTTATTTTCTAAGTGAATAGTTTATCTCTAAGTGGGTAGTTTGTCTTGTAATGGTAGTTATTTTCTACAAAGCCTCGAGTATAAATAGTGGGTCAAAGAAGAAAAAATGATCACAATCAATCATCAACCAGACATATCAAGACTGTGTCAAGTCTTTTTCTTTCTTTTTTTTAAAGGCTTTTGTTGTCAATCGATAGGGATTTCAGTTTCTTGTGTAAACATTCACAATCAATCAAAAGCTCTCTTTGTTATTTATGGGCACACGGTCTTTAACTTGCAATTTTCATTTGTTTGTCGAAGTTTCTCGCTTTCAGGGAAGTCCTAGGCCCGAGGGACGAAAAAGATCTCGTACTTTTAATCGATTGCACCGCTGGCACACAAATCGATTCTGAGTTTGCCCTGCAGTGCAAACATTGGCACGCCAATGGGACCCTAGTACCTGAAAGTGGGAAATGCCAACAATATGTTTTCAAGTAATTCCTTGAAATTTTAGGCCCGATTTGAAGAATTAAAGGCTAATTTCTGGGTAAATTTGATGAAATGCCGTACTTCGGCCTCATTATTGCTTAGAAATTTTAAACCATTGTCTCTTTCATTTTATATGAAGGCGACAATGGATGATTTAACGTAATTTTGGTATGATCTATTGGATTGCATTGATGCAAACCATCACCAGCATATTCTACAAACAATTTTGGTAAAAACCTCTCATGAATTAACAGGTTTGAAATCTATATTAAAACCTTGATGGGAGTAGATCATCCATCCTTTTTAGAGGATGTACATGATGAATTAAAAGAATGTTTGGCTTTACTTCATAAAGTAAGATGGATGAGGAAGGAAGTGGAATTATTCCTTTCCACGTTTGTTGATGTTGAAAAGTTGCAGACCAATAGTCATTCTTTGACTATTGCAAATGAAGTGATGCCAAACAAGGTTGAGACAAGACAATATTTAGAAGATGGATGCAACCAATTTGTGGTTACTGAAAATAAAAAGACTACCTATCAAGAGGAGTCGTTTGACAAAAGCCCACTTCAAGTGTTCTCTTTAAGCAATTCAAATGAGTTATTCGATGAATTGCATGAAACATGCGTGTTATGGGGAAATCACTTGAATTCATTTATACAACTGGCTGAAACTTACATAAAAAATAGTGTGAGCAATTTTTGTAAGATCAATATCGTGCCAAAAATGAAAGAAAAATATGAACAGTCATGTTCATTCTCATATGAGATTGATGTCAAAAGGAGATTTAATCGATATGGGTGGGGGGCAAGTTTGCAAGTCTATTATGGCTGAAAGCCGAAAAGAGCCATTTTCATGCGACGTGTATAGCGTGCCAACCGTGGCTATCGATTAAAAATTTCCTGATGTTAGCGAGTTTGAAGCTTTTGACACCACGAAGAATTATGAAGAACCTGTGTTTTGGGAGCCAATCAGTGTTATATTTTTTGGAGAAAGATACCCTATTTGGGTTTGTGGAGCACACCAAGGTAGAGTATTAACTCAATGATTATTAAGAACTGTAAATATAGTCAAATATTATTTGTTTTATTTTTATCCATACACTTTAAATTTAAAAAATGCTCAATCGATTGGCTTATCAATAACCATTTTATATTTTGATTGGGTTTAACGGCTTGACCAAAAATGGTCTTCATTTGGTTAGTATCTCGACAAAAAATGGTCATGATTTGTTTAGTGGCTTGAGCAACTATGGTCATTGACACCGGTATATGGAGAGCAAAAGCCAACCGATGGCTAATAGATAGCGAAAATGCTGTCAATTTCAAGAATGCAAGCCTATCGATTGTGAAAGACTATCGATCCTGAAAAGTTGTCTATCGTCAAAGGCTATATATCGATCGTGAAAGGATATATATCGATCGTGAAAGTCTATCGATAGTGAGATAATGCTTTTTCTTTGAAAGATATGACTATTCACAATCAATAATGAAAAATACAAGTCTATCGATAGTGAGAGATTGTTAATCGTGAAAGGCTATCGATCGTACAAGGCTATCAATCTGGAAAGGCCATGGATAATGCAAGGATATTGATCGTGAAAGTCTATCAATAGTGAGAAAATGTTTTCCCTTTGAAAGATGACTCTTCGCAATTTACACGTATTCAATTGCTTGAGCCAAGGGGGTAATGTTGGACCACAAAATATCTTTTTTCAACTGATAAGTTCACTTTGATTAAATGACATTAATTAGCATTTACCTTTTATTATTTCTGAAGAGATAATAGAAGATTCAAGAAGTGAAAGAAACTAACTTATGAAAATGTGTCATATTGGTAAGGGATAAATGTGGTTGGTTACTTATTAGTGGGTGGTTATTTTCTAAGTAGGTAGTTTATCTCTAAGTGGATAGTTTGTCTTGTAATGATAATTGTTTTCTACAAAGCTTCTGGTATAAATAGTGGGTCAAAAAAGAAAGAATGATCACAATTAATCATCAACCAGACATATAATGACTTTTTCGAGTCTTTTCTTTCTTTTGTTTAGAGACTTTTGCTGCCGATCGATAGGGATTTCAGTTTCTTGTGTAAACATTCAAAATCAATCAAAAGCTCTCTTTATTATTTATGGGCACGCGGTCTTTAACTTGCAATTTTCATTTGTTCGTCGAAGTTTCTCGCTTTCAGGGAAGTCCTTAGGCCTGAGAAACAAAAAAGATCCCGCACTTTTAATCGATTGTACTACTAGCGTACAAATCGATTGTGAGTTTGCCCAGTAACGCAAACAAGAGTGATAAAAAAGTTAAAAAGAACTAGGATGCAGAGACAGATGTGAATCGTACAAGAAACCATGAGTAATAAGGAAAGAAATAGACGGCCAAGTACAAGGAGGAAGAATTATACTTCAAATGACAACAAGGGGGGAAAAAGGGAGAAGTGATAGTAGTAGACATGAAAAGGAAGAACGAGCTTGAAAAGCAAGAGTACTAACAGAATGATAGAACTTCCGGGTTAATCCAACGAAGGAGGCTTATTAGATGCCTATATCTCGTTTGACTTTGATCGGTGTTGCAACAAATATAGAGTAATGGAGAAGCTAACAAGACTCAGATCAAAGGTATAGATACGTATTTCGCAGTATACTATGATCGAGGAGGAGACAATCAAATTAATAAGGACAATTTTTAGTTCTTGCAAGACAAAGGAAATGAGAAAATTAAAACATAGTACATGGAAAGGGACAATTTCAGAATTGGTAATGCCACTCGCAAGAATGCTTATCCAAGATTGCTGACGGGCTTAAAAGGATTTTTTTTGTTTTGTTTCAAACATCAAGAATGTAATCGAGTTATATCAATGTTATTCAATGGACAACTGAATCATCTCAGTATTACCAATTCGATCGAACCCAAGACATCTTTACAGGTGGCCTGTGTACCTCAATCGTTAGCTATTACAATCATTGTGCGTGGTCGGTGCCAGCATTCCTATGAAAGATCATTTCATTTATAGTTCATTTACATAAAAGCTCTTCAGGAATGATATCTCTTTAGTTTCTCTAATTAACCAACGGCTCTGTAACATCCAAATCTACTACACGGTTAGCTACACTAATCTATATAATATATAATAAACGAAGCGAAAAATGTATTGATAACTTTTTTACGCGACACATCATCGCTTCGACATGTCGTCATATCTTTATTTTAAGATTAATTAACTTCTATACTTGTAAGTTTTATTTAGTTCAAAAACTACTTCTACTCATTCTAAAATTCTACCTAACAAATATACTAATGTATTAAGACTTCTTTTTGACAATTATGTCCTTAAAATTCATAGATTAATTCTAATCATTCTAAAATTCAACCTTATCATTATACTAACTTATGAAGACTTAATATTGATATCATATATTCATAACTACTATCTAATATGAATATAAAAACTCATATATATATATAAAAAAACAAAAATAAAACTTTTGATTTAGAAGGAAAAATTAATTTTAAAACTAATTCTAATCATTCTAAAATTCTAACTAATTAATATACTAATCTATCAAGACTTCATTTTGACAATTATGTCCTTTAAATTATTTTTTAATATGAAAATTAAAATCCATAGACCCCAAAACTAACTTATGAGATTTAGAATAAAAACGTGATCTAATAATTTATTTAAATTTTAATAGGATCCTTATTTTTATATCTAATTAATTTGGTAGGAGGAATGAGGGTTTTTTGTAAGTCCTATGTAACACAAAAATAATACTTTAAATTTAGAAGAAAAAAATTAAGATTAAACAACTGACAAGACTAAAAAAAAATTATCTAAAAATTGATTCGAATTTTGATGAGTAGTTTATTTTTAAATTTGATTAATTTTGCAAGAATAATAAGGGTTATATAATTTAAAATTTAATTTTAAACCTTTTAGAACTCAAAGTAATCAATATACTAACATATTATGACTTAATTGACTATTATATTCTTAAAACTACTTTTTAATGTGAACATAAAAATTCCTATATCATAAAACCAAAAATAACATTAGATATAGAAGGGAAAAAATTGACATTCTAATTGAGTTAAATGTACTATCATTATTCATATACATACATATATATATATATATATATATATATATATATATATATGTAATATACAAAAAAGGGAGCCGATCCCTATCGACCGGTGGAGAAATAAAATTTCTCCACCAAACCGCTACAAAGAGTAGCGGTTGCAATTATTACTCGCAAATACACAACCGCAGTACTTTGTTGCGGTTGTGCCCCTCACCCATGGCCCCCCTCCCCCTTCCCCCCGTCGGGGCCCCCCCATGCCCAACCGCAACTCTTTGTTGCGGTTGGCCCCCTCCCCCACGTGGTGTCCCCCTTCCCCGCCACGTGGCCTTCCCCTTTCCCCCATGGCCCCCCTTCCCCCGTCCTCCCCTCGCCCGCCAAGTGGCCTCCCCCTTCCCCCATGGCCCCCCTTCCCCCCGTCCTCCCCTCCCCCCATGGCCGCCCCATACCAAACCGCAACACTTTGTTGCGGTTGGCCCCCTTCCCCCGGTCCCCCTTCCCAATTCCCCGCCACGTGTCCCTGTCCCCCTCTCCCCCACCACGTGGCATCCCCTTCCTCCACCACGTGGCCCCGTCCCCCCCTCCATGCCCAACCGCAACACTTTGTTGCAGTTGGCATGCCAACCGTAACAAAGTGTTGCGGTCCCCCCCACCCCCCCCCCCCGTGATGCCCCCCCATGGCCCCCCTTCCCCCCGTGATGCCCCCTTCCCCATGGCCCCTGCTTCCCCCTCCCGTGATACCACGTGGTGTCCTTCCCCCTTACTCACGGATTTTTTTTCTGTCTTCTTTCTTCTCTTTCCTTCGCTTTTTTCTCTTTATAATCTCTCCTCCCCAAACCCTTTCTTCCACTCTCTATCATCTTTACCAACTATCTTCATACTCCATATCTCACCTACAACAATACAAACAAAAAAATTTTACGCTAGAAGCTCGGTTGATAACCGCTAGAAGATCGGTGGATTTTTCTTTAAATATATCAAGTCAAAACAAGTAAGTATTTTTTGGGTTTTCTTATAATTCAATGTTAATTTCAAAGTTCAAAAATAGTCATTGTAGACTCAAATCGAAGATAACGAAAATTCAAATTGAAGGAAACAAAAATCAGATCAATCGGAGATCGGATGAGCGGTATTACATTTATAGATTCTAAAATAGCTATTTTTTAGGGCATCTAAATTAGGATTTTTCACGAATTATAAAAAATAGCTAGAGCTAGATTTTGCCAAAGTCCGAAAAAGAGACCCTAGTTATTTTTAAAAAATCTATATCAGGGAACAATTTTAGATTTTTCCAAATACTGAAAAGGGGTTAACTGATACGGGAAATCTTGTAAATTTGCACTATAATTTAAAATATCAAGCCAGCGCGATTTCGCGCGAAACTTTTATGAGAACCCTAGGATGTTGGGAAGTTCCATCTCCCAGGAATTTGGGCCATTCCGAAGTCGTTAGCTATTTTTTTGGCCGAACGAACTTTTAAGTGCTCGATTTGGACACCAGTTCGGGATTTTTGGGCGAAAAGTCCGTAGAATACTTTTTAGATCAAGAATGAATTCGGGAAACTTAAAATAGCATTTCAAAGTACTTTTGAGATTGTTCTGATGCTAGGGGCATTTTGGTAATTTGCCACCCTGAGAGGGGTATTTTGGTAATTTTACTGTGCTAAGTTTTTCAAAGGACTTTCTAGTCCATAAATGTAAGTAAAACACCTGAAAGGTTGTTTTGAAGCTGGTTTGGGGCGTTAGGGTGATAATGAACTCCCGGGGGCATTTCGGTAATTTGCGCTCATCGGGGGTATTTTGGTAATTGAACATTGTAAAATTTTCCTAATGCGTTGGTAAGCTAGGTTAAAGATCCATTTATAGTTTTGGAATGTAAATATTATGGATACTAAGTTAGTTTACGATTATATTTTGTTCTTAGATATATGGATTTCAACGCCGGACCTCATGATACATCAATCCTATACGATGACGATGACCACGTCACGAGGCACGTATTTGACGGGGTCGATAGGGGTGTTTTGGAAACAATTCAAAGCATAAGTCATCACGATGAGTGGGTACTAAACGAGGAACAAATATAACTATTATACCGTCAAAATTTATCTATGTTCATCGATCCCGGGATTTGGTCTCGATACGACGATTGCCTTATATCCGCTCTAGTTGAACGATGGAGGAGCGAAACAAACTCATTTCACTTCCGGTTGGAAATTATTCCAACCGCAACAAAGTGTTGCGGTTGGGTTTTGTGAGAAATTTTGGAAATTATTCCAACCGCAACACTTTGTTGCGGTTGGAATAATTTCCACTAATTCTCACAAACCCAACCGCAACACTTTGTTGCGATTCGGTTTTTGCGAGGAATAGTTACAACCGCTACAAAGAGTAGCGGTTTAGTGGAGAAATAAATATTCCCACCGGTAGACAGGGATCGGCTCCCTACAAAAAATACTCATCATTAAAAAATAAATAATGTAATTATAAGTCAGCATTTTTAAATAAGATTTCACGACCAACAAACTGGTTTTATCCCATATACAAGGATTTAGAAAACAACTAAAACTCTTTACTGAGATCTAATGTTAAAAAATTCATGGTAAAATTGTCGCGATATTTGTAAATCTTATAAATCTAGAAAACCAATTGTTTAAACTATATACTACAGACATATATTTACGTATTAGGCTTTGATTTTGACTATTAAAACCTTGATTACATTGTCATGCAATTATTGTACAATATTTACATACGCAAATATGTTTGCTTTAGTTCCTTTGAACTGTAAGTTGAAAGTACAATGAATAGATTATGTTACGGTACCGCTTGACGATGTAAAAGAAAAGTTTAAAGAACACAAAAAATCTAGTGACGACACTGTAACACAATCCACTCATAATTGTTTAAACTTAAAATTCAGAGGATCTAAAGCAAACATATATACTTATATAATATATTCCACAACAATTGCATGACCATCAAATCAAAATTACAATTTTAAATGTGTATGAAATGAAAATTATTCTACTAAATTTCATGTTTGTATCTTAATAAGTTGGTAATTTCTCGAAACAATGATTTATGAAGAAGATAAGAATAAATCATGACATTTACGATTCAAAAGATAAAGAACTCTTAACCTAACTTTTAAACCTAAGAAAACTTGGTTTTCAAAGGTTACATGTTGGACAACTAATAGAACTTAACAATAATATAATCTTGATAAGTTACTTGAAAGTGTTACAAATAAAAGTATAAAAATTTCTTACAAACAATTATAATTTTAGTGAAAGTAGATTTGTTTCCCATAAGATGTTAATTTCTTTTTGTTTTTTGAAATGTGGTACGCATTGATATACTTTTTAAAATATTTATATCATGAGCTATAATGTCTAATAAGTGATGCAAGAAATGGAATGATAGCCCATGGCACCTCATTGGATTGTATTTCTAATGTTACTAAAGATCTCCAAACATTATTTTTGAACGGGGTCCTTAATTTTGCAACTAATAAAATCAACAAATATAGTAAATATTCAAATAAAAAGCCTTATGCAATTCAAAAATCAATTCGAAACATTCATAATTTTCTAACCAATATAGTAACCTATTATGCCTTATTTGAATATTACATATTGAAAAAGCTCTCTAACATAAAATATTGACATGTAAAACAAAATTTACTTAAGAGATTTAATAAGAAAAATTAGATACTATTTTAAATTCATATTTAAGTTTTTTGTAAATTCAAAAATGAATTTAACTTGATTAATATGTTGGTTAAAAAATTTGGTCAATAATTTCTTTACTCTAAGGTCTTGCGCTATCCTATTAAGTCGCATTGGTTAAAGATATAAACATCATAATATGCAGATTCTATATGAGATATATTAAAAAAATAGTGTAATTTTATGTTGGAAAAGTTTTGAACCAATTTTTTTTTATGGTATGTTTAATGCAAGTAATTAAACTCTTAAACATCCTAAATTTTATGTTAGCAATATACCATTTATGATTTTATGTTAATTTTTATAACTTTGAATAGAATTGCATATAAAATCTAAAAAGATATTAGTTATGTTGTGATGAATGTAGATTAAAACTTATATTGAAAATCTTATTATATCTGAAGATAAATCTTATTTAATAAGCATGCTTAATTATACTTTCTGAAATGTTGGTTATATTTTGTTCAATAATTTTCTTACTACGAGGTTTTGAGTTATCCTATATAATCATGTTGGTTAAACTTTTTAAGCTTTACATGATTACCCCATATACTGATTACTATTTTCTTTGTATACTTTGTTGGTAGATTACACTTGCTTCTAAAAATACCACATCATCCATACTTAATTAGTCGTGTTGATTAACTTTTATAAGTAGCATGCTATAAACAAATATAAGGACCAAAATTTTCTCTATCAAAATTAAACTAATATGTAGTAACTAATATGCAATCCTTTCTAAACTACAAATTATTTTGAAAGATACTTAGAAAATAATAAAAGTGTCTTGTGTAATAGCAAATTAATCTCAATATGTTCTCCATATATTTTTATCAGTAGAATTTATTTTTTCTTTTTGTGTGTACTAAATAAATTTTTAAGTTTTGTTCATCTATATAATTACGAAATCAAAATTAGCAATATGTACAAGGACATTGCTTATTGATATTTCATCAGAAGGGTTAGCTTATTTTATTATAAGAAAGTTCAAGTCAAAAATTAAAAAAACTATCTTTAATGAAATAACCATAAATATATAAAATTGTACAATATATTTTATTATGCATGTCAAAACTACAAAAATAAATTACTGTTAATAAACTGTCTCGTGCTTGACACGGGATTCTGGGTTAGTCTAATTCTAAATTTATTTTTGCATGGAAGGACCGGACCAGTTTGGTTCAAACGTCCCACGAGGTATCCACACGTCCCTTGTTTTCTTTCAAACCCGATTCTCCTTCTCTCCACTTGTGCTGCTTCACACATTTGTTGAATGATTCGGCAATCTTTCACTGAAAATTGGGTGTACCCGTTCATCTGCAGCCCAATTATAATGTGCCTCACACTCTGACACTTAGTCGTCTTACTCATGGCATAGTCTGCTATCGTATGCAAAGTAGTTCTTTGACAGCACAAACGCCGAGTAGCTGACTGCTCGCAAGTGGCGGTGTCCAACTTTAGTGTATACTTGAGTGCCACAAGATTACCTTGAAGATCAGCACGCACAGTGGCTGAGATAGCCAGCATAGCTCCCGAATTGCTGGTTAGGATAACGGTATTTGCTAGCCCCGGAGAATCACAATTGATTTTGAAGTGTGCCAGGCTTGGTTTAAGTAAAAAATAACGGAACCAACCACACGCAACCCACTTTTCTCCACCCGAGCATGCAGTTTGCTGCTTTTGCAAAAATTTCAGGGATCATAGAAACATAGAGACAGTCGATGCCATCTCGATCTCGTCATACCGTCACCAACCCTTCCTAGAGATATGTAGAAGGAACCTGAGATAACTCAATAGCAAAACTGAACATGGGATAACTCGATAGCAAAACTGAATGTGGTGAAACTTCCTAATATAAGAAGAAGAGATCCTTCTTCTCAACAAACCAAATTTTCAAAGTTACATCTTAATATAACTGTCGTTCCTTAGAATACACATAATATAGCCTTGCAATAACCTTCCAAATTATGTGAAAAAAAATTCTAATTAGCCTTCTTGATTAACAAGTTAAAGTTGATGGCTTTTAATTAAAGACCCAAAATCAACTAAGGAAGAGAACAAGCCTCAGAAAACTTCAGTAACAAATTACACATCTAAAGGCAAAAATATCACTTAAGAAACACTTCCCAATTTAACTAGGGTAGCTTACAACTTGAAGTGGGGAAAATAGTTGACTGTGGATGTAGAAGTCAAACAGAACACCTGTTGGCATTAATTATGGCTCTTATCTCATAGAGCTGCTTGTTTTTTTTTTTCTTCCCCATGTGATGTTTCATAAACAAAACTTTTGTAGCTTTTGAAAAACATATTGATCAGATGATATGAACAACCGAAAGGCATCCAAACGTGCTTCACGGTCACCCCAAAAGCTGAAACAGTAGCAGATGTTCTGGTTGTTGAAAATCTGGAGATCCTTGACTCAAATAACTTTTTCTCCCGCCTCCCGAGATTTGCAAATCTTGATCCATTTTTTGTTAGACTTGCATTTATAATTATAAATATAGGGCACATGGGTTACAAATGTCTATGCGAAAGAGATTTTTCCTTGATGTTGACCTGTTTCCGGTGTTGCAGTATTTTCTAACAGTTAGGCCGTTCAACTTCTCTGCATTATTGAGGCCACCATATTCATGCACCGTCAAGACCTTGAGTCCACCCATTAAATCTGTGGAATCATGTGATTGCACAAATGCGTCAATAAGTATAAGAGGCATAAGACCCAGTAATATGAGTGAGAATGCTGAACCTTACCAACATAATAAGATGCATAAGACCATTAATATGGTTCAACGTTGTCTCAATAAAATTTGCTCAGCAAAATAGTAAAACACAGTAAAAGGACATGAATGTCTTCATTATGTAGAACCTTTCCATGACAAAACTTCCTTCAGCTTCCCTATCTAGTTGCAAAAGAAATGCTGACTTAAACTCGTTGGTAACACTTTTAGCAGAATGCGTAAGACAAAGTCTTGTTATTAACTTACAATTTACTTTACCAATGCTTTTTAGTAAGCGCAACAAAATTGGAGCAATGCTTAGCTCTGAAAATGGAGTTTTTGAGCTCAAAATTGGTGCAACTAGAGTTTGCATGCACGAGGTGTTGTAAAATGAAAATGATAGACCACCAAAACCCTGGAAGGGCAACTTGTGGCCATAGTAGTGCAGGAAAGGATCCAGGGAGTGTAATCAGGAGATTAATTGCATAGAAAAATTGACCGCAAACATAAAAGAATGCGCGAGGTTCGGTAAGATATGAAAAGTAAAAAAAAATAAATTAAAAAGTTGTTCATCAAGACTTCACACAAAAGAAAAAAAAAATTGAATCTTAGGAATGTAACTTAACCAGTGCATGTATATATTCCATTGCAATATGATTATTTAGTTATATAATGACAATAATCTATATAATTTATAATAAGCGAAGCGAGAAAGACATTGATAGCTTCTTTGTGCGACACATCATCGCTTCTTTATATGACACGTCATCAGATTCTTATTTTAAGATTAATTAACATCTATATAAGTAAGTCTTTTTTAATTTAAAAGTAATTTTAATCATTCTAAAACTCAACCTAATCAACATACTAATCTATTAAGGCTTTTTTTTTTATAATTATGTCCTTAAAATTCGAAGAATAATTTTAATCATTCTAAAACTCTACCTTATCATTATACTACTTTATTAGGAGTTAATATTGACTATTATATCTTTAAATCTACTATCTAATATGACTATAATAACTCATATATATAAAAAAACAAAAATAATACTTTCGATTTAGAAGACAAAAATTAATTTTAAAACTAATTCTAATCATTCTAAAACTCTACCTTATTAATATACTAATCTATCAAGACTTAATTTGACAATTATGTCATTAAAAATGTTTTCTAATATGAAAATTAAAATCCATTGACCCAAAAAATAACTTATGAGGTTTAGAATAAAAGACATGATCAATCACTCTAAAATTCTACCTAATCAATATATTACTCTATTAAGGCTTCTTTCTAACAACTATGTCCTTAAAATTCAAAAACTAATTCTAATCATTGTAAAACTTAACCTTATCATTATATTAACTTATTAGGACTTAACATTGACAATTGTATCTTTATAACTACTCTCTAAGATGAATATAAAAACTCACGTATATAAAAAATGAAAATAATACTTCTGATTTAGAAAAAAAATTAATGTTACAATTAAGATTAAACAACTTACGAGACTTAGGAAAAAAAATGATCTAAACGTAATTTTGATAGGTGCCTTTGAAATTAAATTTGATTAATTTTGCAAGAATAATAAGGGTTGTATAATTTAAAATTTAATTCTAAATATTTTAGAACTCAACCAAATCCATACACTAACTTATTATGACTTAATTTTAACTATTGTATTTTTTAAATTACTTTTTAATCTGAATATAAAATTCTTATATCGAAAAAATATGAAAATAACATATTAAATTTAGAAGGAGAAAAATGACGTTCTAATTAAGTGTTATATATATATATATATATATATATATATATATATATATATATATATATATATATATATATATATATATATATATATATATACACACACATATGTATATAACACACACACACACACACACGTAACATACATAAGATAGTCATCTTTAATAATGTGATATATAGATTTAATAAACGAATTATAAGTAAGCATTTTTAAATAAGACCCCAGGACCACCAAACTGGTTATATCCCATATATAAGAATTTAGAAAACAAATCAAACTTTTTACTATGATTTATTGTTGAAAAATTTGTGGTATAATTGTCGCGATATTTGTAAACCTTATAAATATCAATTGTAAAACCTTTAAACTCTATGCCACAGACATATGTACGTATTAGGCTCTGATTTTGACTATTAAAACTTTGAATAGATTGTTATGCAATTCTTGCGTAATATTTGCATACGCATATATGTTTGCTTTGGTTCCTTTAAAATGTAAGTTGAAAGAAAAACAAGTAAATTGTGTTACAGAACAGCCTGATGATGTAAAAAAAAGCTTAAAGAACGAAAAATCTAGCCACAACACTCTACTCATTATTCTTTAAACTTACAGTTCAAAGGAACTAAAGTAAACCCTAGCAAATATTCTGCAACAATTGCATGACCATTTAATTAATCAAGACTATAATTTTAGAAGTGTATGAGGCGAAACAATTTTCTACTGGATATCATGTGTTGTATCTTAGTAAATTGGTGATTTCTTGAAGCAGTGATTCATAAAGAAGATAAGAACAAACTTTGACATTTACGATTCCAAAGATTAAGAACTCTTAACCTAACTTTTGAAACTAAGAGACTTGATTTTGAGATGTTACATGTTGAACCACTAAAAGAGCTTAATAATAATATAATCTTGACAAATTACTTGAAATAATTACAAATAAAGTATTAAAAATTCCTTACTAACAATTATAGTTTTAGCAAAAGTATAAGATAATCTCTTTTTGTTTCTTGAATGTGGTATGCATTGACACACTTTTTGTAACTTTTTAAAAATATTTTATTAATTTACTCGAGCTAGATTCAGGATCCCAAATTATAATATCTAATAACTGAGACAAGAAACGCAATTTTAGCTCATGACACGTCTTTGCATTCTGTTTCTAATATAATAAGAGTTATAAAAACTAAGCTTATATATATTAATGTTGTTAAGTTCTCCAAACATTATTTTGAATGGGATTCTTAATTTTGCAATTAATTGAATCGGCAAATATAGTAAACATTTAAATAATAAGCCTCATGCAATTCAAAAAAATAATTCTAAACATTCAAAATATTCTAACCAGTATAGTAAACTATTTTGACTTTATTTAAATATTATGTATCGAAAGCTCTCTAGCATGAAATATTAACCTGTAAAACAAAAAAATACTTAAAATATTTAATTAAGAAAAAATAGGTACTATTTTAAATTCATATCTAAGTTTCTAGTAAATTCAAATATGAATATAACTAAATATGTTGGCTAAAAGTTTTGGTCAATAATTTCCTTACTGTAATGTTTTGCGCTATCTTATGTAGTCGCAATGGTTAAATGCATATTTACCATAATATGCAGATTCTATATGAGATAAATTAAATAAATAGTGTAAATTTAAAACATTAATTATGTGAGCATTTCTTAAATTCAACTAATTTTATGTTGAAAAAGTTTTGAACCAATTTTTTTCTATGGTACTTTTATTGTGAGTAATTAAACTCTCAAACATTCTAAATTCTAAATTAGCATTATACCATTTATGATTTTATGTTAACTTTTATACTTTTGAATATAATTGCATATAAAATCTAAAAAGATATTAGTTATATTGTGATGAATGTAAACTAAAACTTAGATTAAAAACCTTATTATCTCTGAAGATAAATCTTACTTAGTAAGCATGCTTATTGTATGCTTTGAGAAATCTTAGTTAAATGTTATTCAACAATTTCCTTACTATGAGGTTTTTGAGCTATCTTATATAGTCATGTTAGTTAAACTTTATATAATCACCTCATGCAGTGATTACTATATTCTATGTTTACTTTGTTGGTGAATTACATTTGCTTTTGAAAGTGGCACATCATCCTGACTTAAGTAGTCCATGTTATAAACAAATATATAGACCAAAATTTTCTCTATCAAAATTAAACTAAGATGTTATTAACGTTATGGGTAACGCATTCAAGGTACAAATTATTTTTAAAAAGTTCTTAAAAAATAATAAAAATGTCTTGAGTAATAGTAAATTGATGTCAATATGTTCTCCGCATATTTTTATCAATAGAGAATTTACTCTTTCTATTTTGTTTACTAAATGAACTTTTAATTTTTGTTTATCTACATGGTTACCAAATCAGAATTAACAAATATGCACAAGGATATTGCTTAATGATATTTCACCATAGTGATTAATTTAGTTTATTACAAGCGGGTTCAAGACAACATTAAAGTAACTATCTTTGATGAAATAATCATAATAAAATAATAAAATTACGCAATGTATTTTACTATGCATTTCAAAATTGTTAAATAAGTTAATGTTAATAAACAGTCCCGTGCTTGGCACGGGATTATGGGCTAGTTCTTGTATAAAAGAGGAACTAATCTACAGAGAGACGTTTACAACTTAAACAGTAAAACTAATATAAGTAAGCAAACTTTAACTTATTCTTGTTTGTTTGTAGTATACAGATTTGAATTAGTGAAGATGGAAGAGGGCGAAGATAAAATTGTCTCCGATGGAAGAGGGCGAAGATAAAACTAATATGGTGACCATGTCAAGGCTGCTTACCGATTATAATAAAAACATATTCAAAAATTTGGGGGTGACTGTGGACTGGCCCTACTAGTGGTCCGTCTCTGCTAGGTGTACTTTTGGTGTTTTACCTGACTATAGACAAAACTATTTAGGTTGCGGAAATGATGGTACAAAAAAAGTAGCAACAGATAATAATGACTGCTAGATGTAGTTAGTGACACTGATACCTTTAGCGACAATGTTTAGTAGCACTTTCTTCTAACACCTTTTAAAGATATTAAATAATTTTAGTTGTCTCTAAAGGTAAGTTACAACTATGTTCCTACAACTCAGGTAGCAGTCAAACCAACTTTGAAAGCTATTACTAAATTCAAAGTTATAAAGTGCAAATATATTCCACTATATATTTTCAGTTGTGCTAGGTATAAAACAATGCATCTAATTGTGACTGACAAAATGTCTGCATAAGATAGAAACTAAAATTAGATTCCATCTTCTTAGAATTTCAACCAAAAACAAAGTAACCCATAGGTAAATCCAATTGTAAATCAAATAGGCCATTTCTAGGTAAAGTTCTCAAAAGCAAAGTAAGTTGTTCGATTATATTCATTCAAAAAATGCTCAAAACTTCACAAGCGTGCCAGTGCCTCTAGTCACCTCGTTCACCTGTGGTATGTAACAAAGTAAACAAATAGAGGGTGAGGTTGAGTAGTCCAATAAGGGAGGAACCAAATAGACATCGAAAACAAACAATACAGTAATCCAAAGTCACAAGCTAAACCAAAATTTTGACGAGAAGTGACAACTAATCGAAAATGATATAAATAAGACGAAGCCAATACGCAAAATGATCATTAAGTCATCCAAAGCACCCAAATCAAACTCAAACCCGAAGTAGAAAACGCAATGCTATTAGCGTAATAGTCGTTGCGAAGAGGGCTATCCAGCCACTAAAACTACAAAAGCTACTAAGTCAATATGTGACTATAAAAGTAGATGCAAAGGTCACTTGTGAGGACAAAAGTTACTAATTCACTAGATGATAATAAAAATAACTATAGAAGTCACTAGATAACTAGAAAAATCTTAAAGGACTTCGTTTTAACGGGGTTGTTCATCTAAATGTTCATAATCGCGTGCCAAAAAAAGGGGGAAAAAAGCAATTCAAATAGGTTAAGAATTCATATCTAGCCAACTAATCTCATACATGACAAAGCGGCGTTAATGGTGTAAGGTGTAGGTGGGCAATGTAGTTCAAAGACAACACCTTTCAGCACCAGTCAACATTATTTAAAGATAATTTCAACCAAAAAATAAAAAGATTTTGATAAAGCACAAACTGAATAGTTATAGAAGACTCCCTAGGGATTTCAAAGTATTGCCCAATGTCCAAGTTCATATAAAATAAATGAGAAACAATTAATCCAGAGAAAATCAAAGTGGGCTGATCTGCAAATGCCAGAAACAACATACATATATTTGCATGTACTAGTTTCGTACATTGGCGTTTTTGAAGCAAACATATGGAGTGTCTTAGAAAACCCAAACTACAGATTTAAGGAAGACTTTTAGAGGTTTCTAAGATGATTCTATAGCAAATCAAAGTATCTGCTAGAAACATCTCTACATGGACTAGTTTCATATGACGATAGTTTTGAAGCAAAAATAGGGAAAATTAGGAAAAAAATGGGTTTTGGAGTTAAATATATGTAGATGATGTGTTTATTTTGGAAAATTGTGAAAAAGGAGGGCCACTTTTTAAAATCTCTGAAAAAGGGAGTTGGTTGGAAAAAAATGGTTTTTGTTTACAACCTACTTTTCCATTCCCCAAATTACCCCTCCCCAATTTCTTCTCCACTTCTCCCACAATGCCGGTTGATCTTTTATTCCCCTTTACAATCTGATTCCTTCCAAATTATTCCAACCCCACCCACCCCACCCTGCGGTGGATACCCACCCCACCCCCTGCCCCTCTATTTCCCTCCATGCACTTTAGTATAACAGACTGGGTCATCCGCAGAATCCGACATGCACTTTTGCATAATAGACTTGTGTTTCCACATAAAACGACTAGTGTCACCCAAACTGTGCATCTATACCATTCTACCAATTCATCCACAGGAAGAGAAATTATGAAACTTGACATGCCCAGATTGTCCTACCAATTCATTTACTACCTTCTTCTGCACCGCGATAAGGCGACGAATCAACCAGCAACAAGCTCGGCATACGGCTGTGAGACCGGCCCAATCGAGAACCTCGACGCTGTAATTTTGATGGGGCTGCTTCGCATCGATCTTGGTGAGTTTGCACTCCATCGTAGGATCTGCCTCATCGCGGATATCAAATGCATGGCCAGATTCGGCGGGGGACCGGCGGAATTACACTTGTAGCAGAAACTCATGTGCTGGTTCATGGCCTCCTCTGCGCTCACCAGCCTCTCACACCGCATGATCTCGTCCTTCACCGCCTCGCTACATAGCCCGTAGATCCACCTCCCGTTGAACCACTTGAGGATGTTGTCTATGTATGCCGCCGTGCACTCCTCCGTCAACCTGCAGCAGTCGCATTTCATGAACTCAAAGTCGCCGTTCGGCTTAGGTTGCGATTCTGCTGTCGTCATCACCATTGCTTCGCTAACCACAGTTGCCGACATCCCTGCAAATCCAAAAAAAAAAATTCACCAAACAAAATCAGTGATAACACCATCTAATAAAATTCAAGCCACAACAAACACAATCCAAAACCAATTCAAATTACCTGCAAAATAAGCAAAACGAAATCAATCGATGGATTCCTACGCTTTCCTGTCGAAGTTCTTCTAATTCCTATAGCTCTTTCTCCCAATCTCCTTCTTCAATCTCTTCCGGAACCAAAAATTTAAACATCAAGGACATTTCATAACAAAAATACAGAATCAGAGTAGCCATTTTCTTCCTCCAATTATTTCCTCATCAACAACGTGTATATTTGGATAGAAAAATGCAGCTTAATTGAGAGGTGACAAAACGCTTTGCTTTTCATTACAGAACGACCTAAGTGCATCCATTTCTTTAATCGCAACCCCTTTAGCAAGGGAAAGCGTAATTCTTGCAAGGTCCTCTTTTTTATAGAGTCCCACCAAAGCAAAAGCAGCGCTTGTGCCCCCCCCCCCCCCTGCGTAATTTTTGCATAAAAAGACTGAGGCATCGACAGAATCCGACATGCACTTTGGAGTGTGTTTACCGATCAATCATAGAAGAACATACACCGTTCTTCTATGATTGCTCAGTAAACATACTCCAAAGTGGATTATTTTCTCCTCAACACTTATGTGTAAAATGCGACCTACCCCCACTCCACCCTCCCACCCCCAAGGTTACCTACTCCACCCTTACGCCCTACCTTGTTGTCGCCACCCCACCCCCCACCCCATATTTCCCTCAAATCGAGACTTTTTTCCAAACCAAGAGACACTGACTCCACCAACACGCACACGCCTCATAATTTCTACATAAACGACTTGGGCATTAGCACAATTGGACACGCACTTTTGCAGAAATTGACTTGTCTTTCCACAGAAAATGACTGGTGTCACCACAAACCGTTTGCGTCTATAACGTTCTTCTGTGCTTGGTCGGTAAACACATCAACCACTCCGCATCAGACTCCTTACGGCCTCAACAACCATGCATAGCTGGGCCGATAAAATGAGCCCTAACAGAGAGGTGACGAAACGATATGCTTTGCGTTCCCATCGAAACGGAGCATACTGACAACCCTCAATGATCCCAGTCGTGTAAGGGCAATGTGTGGTTCTCGCAAGGTCATCCCACATATGTAGTGGTCCCATAAAAAAAAAAGCAGGCGCCGTGCACCCCGTAATTTGTGCATAAAATGACTTGGGCATCAGCACAATCGGACACGCAATTTTGCAAAAACTGACTTGTATTTCCACGAAAAGTGACTAATGTCACCACATAAAATGTGTTGTGGCTGTGTTGCAGTGGGTGGATTGGAGGGAAAATAGAAAAGTGGGGGAAACATTTGGTTAAAAATTACAACACATCCGATTTTTAGAACTATATCTTTGTGCCATGTAGGATTCGTTTGAAACATCTGTATCTGCCACGTAAGCTTCAACTTTGCACATCGTAGTCCCCTACTTAGTTGGGCAAGACTTATATTGTATATTTGCACATAAGTGTAGTTATCATTGCATGCGTGCCCATTTGTTTCTTACCGAATCAATTGTAGTGCCAAAGTACCAACTGCATGATTTTGTCAAAAAACTGTACAATTTAAAAAACATAAAATAAAAGTCACTCAAAGTACTCTCAATCAACCTAATACTACTGATTTTGGCAAGCAAGTCATTTTTAGTTGGAAATGTTGTGACCACTGCAATGCATTTTCCACAAGGACTTGTCATCAAAAGTTCAGTAAGTATCCACGTATAAATACCCACAATCGCTCCTCAATAACCCATCTCAAACATTGAACTGAACCCCCTAACTTGACACACACACACACAAGCCTCTACTTATCACCCATATCCCCTTAAAACCCACCCCATTACGGAGAAGAAAAATCAATCCTCAATATTTGGCGTCATCTTGATGGGAATGAAGTCAGCTAGCCTCACTCCAATGGAGGGCAACATTTTGCTATGGATGGCTCTTAGTAGGTTAATTACATTACAGGAACGAAAATTTTGAGTCTCCATAAATCAATGTGCAGAGCAGAAGATAATTAACTCAACAAAGATGGATTATTCACCTAACAAGGGATTCTCATGGTAGAAAACAATAAATGAATTGCACTAATCTTAATGGTCATTCATAAGAACCAAATATAGAAGTTTCACAGACAACACAAAGCAGAAAATTCCAGTAATATGTAACACAATATAGCTCACCCAAGCAATCCACAAATAGACAGCACAATCCAAACTTGGGTGATCAAGGTGGAGGTGATGCAGCCGTAAGGTGCTATCTAGCAATGTCGTCACCAGAAGGTTCGGTTTGGAGGAGAGAGAGGGAGTCGACGTTACCAATGGATCGATTTGAGCACCCATGGAGTGAAAGGGTGTCGTCATCGATGACTATAGATCGATTTTGAAACCCATGGATCGTCGTTGTCGGAAGATGGAGGTGTCGTCGCCTCCGGCAGATGGAATCGGGGAGAGAGAGAGAGATAGAGACACTTGGTTTGGAGAGAGGGATGTAGATCGCGTCGCCGAAAGGTGGACGCGCCATCGCCGTGTTGTCGCTGAAAAGTGGACGGCGTTGAGGAGTCGTCGGCAGATGGAAATGGAGAGAGAGGGAGCCATAGAGTTTGGCTGGAAAGAGAAGAAAATGCTGAGAATGATATTCCAATTCCAATCCAAAAGTCTAATGTGGGCCAAACAAGAGGAGGGGTATTTTTGGGGATGGGAAAAGATATGGTTTCAAAAAAACCCATTTTTTCCAACTAACCCCCTTTTTCAGAGAATTTCAAAATATACCCCACTTTTTCACAAGTTATCAAAACAAACCCATCATCCCCAAAAATTTTATCCCAAAACCCACTTTTTTCCTAATTTTCCCGCAAAAATACTCAAAACTTAAAAAGTTAAAGGGAAAATTAGGAAAAAGTGGGATAAAATTTTTGGGGGTGGTGGGTTTGTTTTGAAAACTTGTGAAAAAGTGGGGTATATTTTGAAAATCTCTAAAAAGGGGGTTAGTTGGAAAAAAAATGGGTTTTTTTGAAACCATATCTTTTCCCATCCCCAAAATACCCCTCCCCTTGTTTGTCCCACATTAGACTTTTGGATTGGAATTGGAATATCATTCTCAGCATTTTCTTCTCTTTCCAGCCAAACTCTATGGCTCCCTCTCTCTCCATTTCCATCTGCCGACGACTCCTCAACGCCATCCACTTTTCGGCGACAACACGGCGATGGCACGTCCACCTTTCGGCGACGCGATCTACATCCCTCTCTCCAAACCAAGTGTCTCTATCTCTCTCTCTCTCTTTCCTCGATTCTTTCTGTCGGCGGCGATGACACCTCCACTTTCCGACAACGACGATCCTTGGGTTTCAAAATCGATCTATAGTCGTCGACGACGACACCCTTTCTCTCCATGGGTGCTGAAATCGATCCATTAGCAACGTCGACTCCCTCTTTCTCCTCCAAATCGAACCTTCCGGCGATGACATCGCCGGACAGCACCTTACGGTTGCATCACCTCCACCTTGATCACCCAAGTTTGGATTGTTCTATCTATTTGTGGATTGCTTGGGTAAGCTATATTGTGTTACATATTACTGGAATTTTTTGCTTTGTGTTGTCTGTGAAACTTCTATATTTGGTTCTTATGAATGACCATTAAGATTAGTGCAATTCATTTATTGTTTTTCTACCATGAGAATCCCTTGTTAGGTGAATAATCCATCTTTGTTGAGTTAATTATCTTCTGCTCTGCACATTAATTTGTGGAGACTCAAAATTTTCATTCCTGTAATGTAATTAACCTACTAAGAGTCATCCATAGCAAAATGTTGCCCTCCATTGGAGTGAGGCTAGCTGACTTCATTCCCATCAAGATCCAACTTTTGAGGATTGATTTTTCTTCTCCGTAATGGGGTGGATTTTAAGGGGGATATGGGTGATAGGTAGAGGCTTGTGTGTGTGTCAAGTTAGGGGGTTCAGTTCAATGTTTGAGATGGGTTATTGAGGAGCGACTGTGGGTATTTATATGTGGATACTTACTGAACTTTTGATTGTGGAAAATGCATTGCAGTGGTCACAGCATTTCCAACTAAAAATGACTTGCTTGCCAAAATCAGTAGTATTAGGTTGATTGAGAGTACTTTGAGTGACTTTATTTTATGTTTATTAAATTGTACAGTTTTTTGACAAAATCATGCAGTTGGTACTTTGGCACTACAATTGGTTCGATAAGAAACAAATGGGCACGCATGCAATGATAACTACACTTATGTTGAATTTCTTTGTAGTTTTTCTCGTGGCTTTTTCTTTATTTCATATGTGAATCTCTACTCTTTACAATATTTCATCACATACAACGAATACAAATCTTGTACTAGTACATCTATCTAATGTTGGGCACAGATTCTACATCTCACTTAACTGTCTATTTGTTGTATTCTCCTTCAAAATTTTCCAGCTCAAGATGCAATTCTTGATCCTCCCCTCTATATGTGCAATGATCATTCCTGTACTGCTGTTTTGCTGAATAAAAAGCTTCAGGCAAAGTTTCTATTTGCATTGGTTGCAAGAGTATAAACGCCTTGAATTTCTGCACAAAATGCTAATAAGGTGGAGAAGTACATTGACACAAGTCGGTTTCTGCAAGAATGCAAGTACAGATGTGCGGAGATGCTTGTCATTCCTACTACTTTTCTAGTTATCATTTATGCATGCTAATCTAGTTATCATTTTGGGCCTTTTATTATACGACCATTTTTTTTCTTATCTAATTGGTGGTCATAATTATCTAAATATTATGTCTGGTTTCAAGTCCTTAATTGTAACCTTTTTAAAACACAGTATCTATGTAGTTATTCATGTATGTTTATGAGCAGTCAAACATGTGGGACGCTGAGATACACTGCATGGTGCAAAAATTACCTATTGGCTTAAGCTTTTAGGTCAAAATCGGAATCATCTTGTATATGTGGGACATCTTGGTGGTGGACACTTGACTCTTTGTTATCTCCCCAGCAAGGGAGACTCTCACTTTCCCATGCTGATTAGCATGCATTGATTTGTCTTGATAGTACTTAGACGTTTCATATAAAATAGGATTTATGGATGTGATGAGTAAAGGTGCAATTGTATTTCTTGTTAGACTGCTTCGGTGCCCCCCCTCCGGCCCTTCTTCCCTCAGCCACAAGGTAGTTCATTTTGCCGTCTTTGAAATCTATATGTTTGGTGTTATTTATGCAGATGCTTTTGTTACTGCTGTCATCACTGGTCGCTATACACGCCTGCTATCTCTTGCTATAATATCGAAGAGTGCATTTACTCCTGATTGAAGCTTACTTAAATAATTCATTCACCATTGCCTGTCTTGGACCAACTTAACTATTACTATACTATATTTTGAGTAATCTAGGTTAAACATGCATTTCATAGCGACTGCCATGTGCAGTTACTATTGACTTTAGACTTGTAGCAGCCTCTTGTGTCTAGATTTTCATATCTTGGCTAGGTAAAAGGTGGTTGAAAATCGCTTCAAGCTTAGTCATCACCTTCACTTTTTGTAATTTTGGTAATCCTCTGATAAATACTCAGAGCAAGTCGAAAGCAATCCACTTAGTATTTTTTAGTATTGCATGTACTTATTGTTGGCTGATAATTGCACAAGTTCAATTGTCCTTCTATAGGCTGATATGTGGGGTCGCAGATTTATGTATGGATATTACCGAAAATTACCTTTTTTGATAAACATACATTGGCTGTCTCAATGAGTTTGTTAATTAATTTTTTTTGCTCCATGCAGTGTGGACTTGAGCCTAAAGTTGATGACCGGGCGGGCAAGAGGACGCAAGAGTGAGAAGAAAAGAAAGCTTATCAGGTGCGAGAGTGCCAAGACTTTTTGGCTTACTCCATCTTCTCCGTCTATACTCCCACGAACGAGAAAGGATGGTGATTGTATAGGAAAGAATCCCTTGGTTATTGGTGATGATGATGGTTACGAGTATCATGCAGACGGAACAACTTCATGAGGTCATACATCGAGTCAATGAAGAAAGCACGACAGATACAGCAGCAAATAAATAAGTTTATGTAGTGTATTGTATTTTTAGTTCGTATTAGTAGTGAAGAAAGTGTTAGGCATCATTCTTTTGGTTGAATAAACTGGCGAGACTTCTACTGTATTTAATTGTATGTGCCGTCATGTGTATGAAATTTGGTGGTGCCATTGCAATAACCGCTTTTTGTTTGATCCGACGAGTTCAGGTTGACAGTGTAATGATTTTTTTTACTGATTTTACCGAATCAAATGCAGAATTCAGGACTCTAAAAAAACAAAAAAAAAACATAAGGATTATTGACCGCAAAAATTAAATGCTAACAAAAAATCAGTGACCGCTTCTGTAGTCGCTTATCTGGTCAACACGATATCTAATTCAAAAATAATTAATTGCCAAAAGAGATTTAGCGATGGATTTTTGGGACTTACTCATGGTTTCTTGGCGTGGGCGGACTTCAGAATCTATGTGGTATTGTGCCCCACCACGTCCATATGAAAAGTAACCTTGGGGTGCTCGGACATAAGCTCTTCCCCTATCAAAAAATGTTTAGTATTGCTTCTGCACAGAAATGACTTGGGGATTGGCACGTACCGACATGCACCCTCGCACAAAGTACTTGCGTTTCTACAGAAAACGACTTGTGTCACCTAAATCGTGTACATTGCATTTCTGCAGAAAATGACTTGTGTCACATAAACCGTGTACAACCATGGCGCGCAAGCACGAACGACATGACTATCCCGCAAGGTGCTCCACTTGTGCACGGTTTGATCATAGTTGAAGCTTGTCTTCGTTCGCTTCGTGCACAGGGAAAGCGCGTCACTTTTTGGGATCCTTCATGGTTTCTTGGCGTGGGCGGATTTCACAATCTATGTGGCGTTGTGCCCCGCCATGTGCATATGAAAAGTAACCAATTTTTTTTATGGGGGAAGGGCTTATGTCCGAGCACCATTTCATTAAGCTTCGCTCTTGTGTTTACCACTACCCTCAACTTTGTCATCATTATTGCAACCATTACTACGATTATGGTTCTTGTACAACCATCTCGCGAACTACACGCCAACACCGTTGCATCCATCGCTTGTCGGACCTACTACAAATCTCAGTCTCATTAACAGTGCCGCCACTTGAGCGGAGCAATTACCACCATCACGTTCACAATCATTGTCATCTTTACAGTTCCCACCACCTCGTACTGTGACATCTACCATTGGAAGCTCCATAATACCATTACCATAACTATTATAATTTTTCGTTGTTATTGATCAATGGGGGAAAAATTAGTTTTACTCATTTATCCTTAGATTTACTTTTGTTATCTTCCAACTCAATCTTAGCTTGCCACAAGTTAATCTTCAATTGAAATCAAATCTCTTTTTAGTTAAAACTGAGTGTAACATATTAGAACTTAACGGTATAACTAATAAAAAATTAGATTCCTTTGAAACTTACCTTTAAGCACCTCAAAGAACGAATGTTGCGAGTGTCTAATTCTATTAGAATTTCTACGTCTTCTTTCATACGTTCCAAAAGAATAGTAAATTTTCGCAACGACAAAAAAAAAAAAACCACTCTTGCCGAAGGTGATTTTAAGTGAAACCATGTTTATTCGGTAAAATTTGCATAAATGCATTTATTAGTTTTCGCAATTACTTATCACGATGGTAATTTGGGGTGTCAGATCAATTGCACCGGACAAACATCCTTGTAATATGGGAACGTATTTAGAGCTCCTTATGGTTATTCATAGAAAAAGGAGTATAGCGTGAAAGCTCCAAATTTAGCAATAATAAAAACACTTCTCAAAGTGTGTGCAAATATACAATAAAAGTCTTGCCCAACTAAGTAGGGGGACTACGACGTGCAAAGTTGAAGCTTACGTGGCAGATACAGACAAAGATATAGTTCTAAAAATTGGATGTGTCGTAATTTTTAACCAAATGTTTCCCCCTATTTTCTATTTTCCCTCCAATCCACCCACTGCAACACAGCCACAACACATTATCTGTGGTGACACCAGTCACTTTCTGTGGAAACAAAAGTCAGTTTCTGCAAAATTGTGTGTCCGATTGTGTTGATACCCAAGTCATTTTATGCCAAAATTACGAGGTGCACGGCGCCTGCTTTTTTCTCGATGGGACCACTACATACGCGGGATGACCTTGCGGGAACCACACACACACATTGCCCTTACACGGCTGCGATCATTGAGGGTTGTCAGTATGCTCCGTTTCGATGGGAACTCAAAGCATATCGTTTTGTCACTTCTCCGTTAGGGCGCATTTTATCGGCCCAGCTACGCATGGTTGTTGAGGCCGTAAGGAGTCCGATGCGGAGTGGTTGATGTGTTTACCGACCAAGCACAGAAGAATGTTGTAGACGCAAACGGTTTGTGGTGACACCAGTCATTTTCTGTGGAAAGACAAGTCAATTTCTACAAAAGTGCGTGTTCAATTATGCTGATGCCCAAGTTGTTTATGCAGAAATTACGGGGCGTGTGCGTGTTGGTGGAGTCAGTGTCTCTCGGTTTGGAAAAAGGTCTCGATTTAAGGGAAATATCACTACAAGAAAAAAGGCTTTTAGCGACGGGGAAATCCGTCGCTAAAAGCCTAAAATCCGTCGCTAAATGTTTTAGCGACGGATTTACCGTCGCTAAAAGTCCCTCGTATAAAAGCCCGTTACTAATAGTTTGGCGACGGAATTTTCAAATTCGTCGTGTGATAGTTAAGTTTTTGCCACGGATTTATTTATTAATTAGCGACAGAATATCCGTCTCTAATTATATTTTAAGTATTTTAATTTAATTTTTTTGTTAAATTAGCGATGGAATATTCCGTCGCTAAATGTCTTATTTAGCGACGGAATAATCCATCGCTAAAAACGGATAGTAATAAAAAACTTTTAGCGACAGATATAATCCGTCGCCAAAAGTCAAAAAATTTTTTAAATATTTTTTTTATTTTTCTAATGCCCAAACATGTAATATAAAAATCAATCCTCAACAACAATGCGCAATAATCAATACACAAAGAAATATGTAACATTAATCATAAAAAAGACTCATTATGTACAAGCTGGGAACCGGATATAGCTGGTTAGGGGAGGGGAGAAGAGTACAAGCCGGGCGCGGGGGTCGAGGAGGGGGGAAAGCTGGGACCGGGCACGAGAAGGGGCTCATCAGGGGTTGCCGAGTCCCGGATCTGGATCCTGCTGATTCGGGGCCGGCTTGGCATGTCCAGCTACGGTACCCTGCTGATCCTGCTCCCTGATCATCCTCAACACCACCGTAGCAATGCGCGCGATCTCCTCGTCGTCCAATGAATGCCGAGGAGCCGGTGTCTGTGGAGGGGCAGTGGGGGTGAGGACAGTCCTATCACGGCACGAGCAGTCCGACTAGGCAAGCCGCGTATGCGGCCTTTCGGCCGATTGACGACCTCCGGCGTATCCAGCCATCGCTTCAACATCCCAGTACTCGCACCCGTACCAGTGGATGCTGATTGCTGTCCGGACTGCTCCTCGGACCCCCTAAGCTATTCATATGAGGCCTGCAAAAAATAGTGATATAAAGATATGTTAGGGCATTAATTAACGCAACAGACATTGAGGATAGAAAGACAAAAAATTAACAACTTAAACAAATTGACTCACATCGATCCTCTGGGCAATATCTGAAATATAGTCCCCCGCTCGGTGCACATCGTCCTTGTCCTTCTTCCGCACGTGCGTCTGATTATACGTCAAAGCTACGACCTCATCGTCCTCCAGATCCCAGTGCTCGACCGCATTCTTGTGTCGGACGATGTCGTGTGGCACCCCCCCCCCCGTGTGTGTCGGATCTTTGTTCTGTCTGTTCTCAGCCCCGCACTTACTCTTGGCATCCTAACCTGGATCCGCACCCCACCGATCTATCATCGCCGTCCATACAGTTGAAGATATCCAATGTGGGGGATATCTCGTCATCTCCGTCATTAGGGCACCCTCGGGCGGCATCTTCTTCGCCCGGTCCCTTGCGTCGTGGAGCCATCGGCGGTAATTTTTGCCGATGTAAGCAAAGAAGGCCTGCTACCCCAGTGCCTGCTGCTCAGGGGAGTCAAACGTGAACCCCTCCTGTAAGGCATTCAATAACACAAATTAAATATAGAAAACAAACTCTAATTAAACAAATACTATCGCTGAAAAAAATACTTCACCGTACCAGCCACTCCTCCCATAGGGACTCCCTCGCAGCGACATCCCAGTCCTTCTAGTACAGGCGTGGCTCGAAGAATCGGCCCTTCACAAGAACGCCGATCTTCGTCCTCTCCTGATTCTCCAGGATCCTGCCAAAGAAGTAAATAAATAAATTAATACAGTTCAAATATAAATTAACACCCTAAAATTTTAAATATAAGGAATAACACATGTTTATAAAATAGAGAATAACTCATGTTTAGTCCTATGTCTGCAAAAAAATTGGCAGCACCTCCCCGCATTTCTCCAAGTACATGACATCGATTAGGTGTTCTAACATTCATCAAACCTTGCCTTGTAAGGTTTGACGGATGTTCGAACACCAGATCTGTATGCACCCGGAGAAACACGTGAGAACGTGTACGAAATATCCACGACATAGAACACAGAGCATGAGTTGAAACACTGTTTTATAAACACGTAACTTTTCCAAATTGTCCAAACTGGACATCCAAAGGCTCATTACAAAGCATTACTTTGTAATGAGTACCTTTGAACGGGAACTAAGGGTTTTTATGCATGCATGCGTTCAGAAATTGATAAATATGCAAGAATCTTCCGAAATATCAAAACTGCAGAAAGATCATTGCATATGTTACCAATTCCAGTTTAAATAGAATTCATTGGCAACGAGTTGAACCATCTCGTTGCTAATGGACTTCGCAAAACAACAACGAATATAAAGAATGCAGGTTTTATAAGAAATGAGTAATTGAACAATCTCTGGGCTAATTAGTGTTGATGAGGATTACCTTGGGCTAATTATAACTAATTAGGGTTGATTATGAGTAATTAAGGTTATTTTGAGCTAATAGCTGGGTTTTATTGTGCGGAGTTGTGTTGATTAGTCCTAATTAGGGCTAATTAGGCATTAATTGGGTTATGTTAGGGCTAATTAGTGTTAATGAGGACTACCTTGGACTAATTATAGTTAATTAGGGTTGATTAGGACTAATTAGGGTTATTTTGAGCTAATTAGGGTTTAATTGTGCGGAGTAATGTTGATTAGTCCTAATTAGGGCTAATTAGGCTTAATTGGGTTATTAGGCTTAATTATGACTACTTAGGCGCGTAATCAGAGTTTAGTTAGGTTTTAGGCTTTAATTAATCTAATCACCGGTCTACAAGATATGAGTAATTAGGGCTAATTAGGGTTTATTTTGGACTGATTGGTGTTAATTAGGATCAATTTGGAGTAATTACAGCTGATTTAATTTTCATTCGGTTCCTAGGGTAAATTAAAACTAATTAGGCTCGTTAGAGCTAATTAGGGTTAATTGGGTTCATTATGGTTAATCAGGACTAATTAGGGCTAATTATAGCGAGTGCTGGAGCCACGATGAGATTCTAAAGGGTGCTAAAAATGTCGCATTAACCTAATTAACCTAAATTCAACAACCAACCATTCAACTAATTC
Source organism: Escallonia herrerae (assembly GCA_033070095.1). NCBI lineage: Eukaryota > Viridiplantae > Streptophyta > Magnoliopsida > Escalloniales > Escalloniaceae > Escallonia > Escallonia herrerae. The sequence continues at coordinate 10,016 of JAVXUP010001167.1, read as the reverse complement.
ATAAATATCTCAATCCAATTGGGTCACATCCTCCGTTAACAATCTCAATTCTCAAATTCTCAATGCACAGTCAACAATCTCAATTCCCAATACCTCATATAAGGTGTCGGTATGGTGTCCGACATCTCCGGACACGTCTGAAGACATTGATTTTTTTTAAATGCCGGACGTCGTGTCCATCACCCCCTGAAGAGGTGCCGAACACCTCTTGAAGAAGTGTCCACAAGTATAAAGCCAAATTGTGACATTTCGGTGTCGGTGTCGATCGGACGCGGTGTCCGTGACCTACCGACACCTCGACACCTCATCGACACATCCAAAAACGTGTCGAACACCTCCGAAAATGTGTCGGACACCTCCGGACACGTCTCCCGTATCAATACCTCCGGACACGTCCGAAGTCATTGATTTATTTTTTAAATGCTGGACAACATGTCTGTCATCCCTTTAAGAGGTGTCCACACATATAAAGCAAAAATGTAACATTTTCGGAGTCGATGTCGATCGGACGGGGTGTCCGTGACCTACCGACACCTCGACACCTCATCGACACATCCGGACACGTGTCCGACACCTCATATAGGGTGTTCGAAGATATTTGTTAACCTTACGGTTATTTAACCTAGGATTATATTTGATTTTGATGATAACTAACATTGATGATTATGCTGTCTAACATGCATTGAGTTGATGAAGCAATAGGAACAATCTCACACTCATGCAAATGGAAAATTAGACGAGCAAATCGTTTAAAGACTCTCAACGGAACGCATCAAAGAAGGATTTCGTCGATTGAACTTTACTATGCTTTATTTCCTTCTTTGTAAACTAGACGTAGAGAGATGATCGTTACGATGACTGTATACCTAGAATTTGCCCATAGGTTTCCCTTGCATGCATAAAAGTTTTTCATTCTTTGAAAACTAAGAAACTGCATTTTCTGGAATGCAGTCGACTGCAACTTGGGCAGTGAGGTATTACAGTCGACTGCATTGGAATGCAGTCGACTGCAATACTTCCAGTAGCCTATTACAGTCGACTGCATTAGGGATTACAGTCGACTGCAAGTTGGAAATTTGAATTTCCAACGGCTACTTTGGGAATACAGTCGACTGCAATGGGACATTGCAGTCGACTGCAATAGCCGTTTGGCGCATTTAATGCTCCACCTAACTCCAAACGGTCATATTCTTTCCCACCTCTATAAATACTCATCTTGGGCATAGTTTTGATTCATCAATTGCATTCAAAGCTCTCTTATCTTTCATATTCTCAAAGATCAAAGCAATTGTTCAAATCTCTCTTGTTTCATTGATTTCTCATCCTTTTCAAGAGAGCATTTATTGTGAGCTTACATTTGAGAGATATACACTTTCATAAGTCATCATACACTCATCTCTCTTGTTCTAGTGCTTAAACTTGTACTCATCTACTTCTTGAGAGTGAAATCTTGTACACATTTCTTCATTGAAAGGTTCTTGTATCAAAGCTTGGGGTTGTCAAGCTTTGGAGCTTTGGGTTTGTCAAAGCTTGTTCTTGATGTGGGCATAGCATCAAGGGATTGTAAGAGGTTCGATCTTGACCCGTAAGGAAGATCATACTAGTGGATTCTAGGGCCTTTCAAGGGACTTCCTTGAAGGGGTGGACGTAGGCTTGTGGGTATATCAAGCCGAACCATTTAATTCTCCTTGTCAAGTATCTCTAAACCCTTCTCTCTTTACATTATCGTCTTACATTTGTGTTGAGATTGGTTGTTTGCTTATTTGAGTTATTGAGATTGAGGTTTGTTGTTTGTTAATTTTTAAAGTAGTCTTAAAACCCTATTCACCCCCCCTCTAGGGTTATTTTATTGGTTTCAAGTGGTATCAGAGCCTCGGCTCTTGTTATATTGGGTAACGCCAAGAGAGTTAATCGATCATGGCTTACGTTGGGGGTATGGAGGGTAGTTCTACCACTAGGCCTCCATTGTTTAATGGGACCAATTATAGTGTGTGGAAAGTTAAGATGAAAATCTACTTAGAGTCTCAAGACTACGAGATGTGGGATATTGTTGAGAATGACCCATACATTCCGATAAAGGTGGTTGACAAGGTTGAAGAGCCAAATCCAAATCGGAGTATAGTGATCATGATAAAAAGATGATTTGTATGAATGCTAGAGCGAAAAATTGTCTTGTTTGTGCTTTAGACACTAATGAACTCAATAGAGTCATTATGTGTAATTCCGCTAAGAGTATTTGGGATACTCTTCAAGTAACTCATGAAGGAACTTCTCTTCCTTAGAGATTCCAAGATGAACTTATTGTTTAGAGATTATGAGTTATTCCATATGCTTCCAAATGAATCCGTTACGGATATGAATACTCGTTTCACTAACATTGTAAACCCTTTGAAGCAATTGGGCAAGGAATTCACTAATGGTGATCTTGTAAGAAAAGTGATTAGGTCCTTACCAAGAGCTTGGGATGCAAAGATCACCGCCATTCAAGAATCGAAGAATCTCAATATCTTTCCTCTTGATGAATTGATGTGCTCACTTATGACGTACGAAATGCAAATCAAGACCTTTGATCAAGAAGACGTCAAGAAGAAGCCTACATCAATTGCCCTTAAAGCTTCATCTTCAAACCTTGAGTCAAGCGATGATGAAGAAGAATTTGATGAAGAGGATGTTGCAATGATTGCAAAGAACTTCAAAAAGTTCATGAGGTTTAGAAGGAATGGTGGGAGAAGGCAACAAAATGCTAGCAACGAAGAGAAGCTTTGCTACAAATGCCACAAGCCGGGACACATGAAGATGGATTGTCCCATATACAAAAGAGAAAAGAAGGAAAGAAGAGATGTATGGGAAAGAGTTAAAAGGAGACAACTCTCCAAGAAAGAGAACAAAGAGAAGGAAAAAGCAATGAATGCCGAACATACTCCAACTTGGAGTGACTTCGATTCAAGTGATGAAGATGATGAGAAGAACGAACAAGCAAATGTGTGCTTCATGGCAAATGATGAGGTAAGCTCTTCTTCCGGTAGTGATAGTGATAGTGAAAGCTTCGAAGATGCTTATGATAGCCTATATGAGGAATCCAAGAAAATTTTTAAGAAAAATATTATTTTATCAAAAAAATTCCTTGAGGCTAATAAGCAAATTGAGAAGTTGAGAGTGGAAAATATTGAGTTGCATGCCAAGAATGATTGCATTTCCAACCATTTATATGTAAAACATGTGAATAATGACTTGGTTGAATTGATTGCTAACACTCCTAGCTCAAAACAAATCTCTTGCAAAACTTTGGTTTTAGAAAAACAAAATGAAGATTTAAAACTTGAGATTTGTGATTTGAAAAAATGTCTTCAAAAATTTGTTGATGGTCAAAACAATTTGGATGTCATGCTTGGACGCCAAAGATTTGGCCTAAACAAAGGTGGTCTTGGATTAGATCCCTTGGCCTTACCTCCTAAAATCTTTCAACAACAAGCTAGGTTGAATACTCATTCAAAACAACCAAAGAACTATTGCACACCATTTACACATTGTGGTTGGTGCAACAAGAAAGGGCATACGACTAATTATTGTCCTTGTAGAATTGTTTATGTTAGAGGTAGAAAGAAGATGTGGGTTGTGAAAGGTCAAGATTACAAATGTAAGACTAACACCCAAGGACCCAAGAAAATATGGGTACCAAAAGTCACTACTTGATTTGTGTTTATAGGTATGTCTCAAAGCAAAATCTAGTAGCAAGAAGTGGATTCTTGATAGTGGATGCTCAAGACATATGACCGGCAACATATCTCTTTTCACCTCAATTGATCTTATAGAAGGAGGAAAAGTGACCTTTGGTGACAACGCACAAGGAAAAATCAAAGGTAAAGGAACTATAGGTAAGGAACCACATTCAATTGAGAATGTGTTATATGTTGAAGGTTTGAAGCATAATTTGCTAAGTATTAGTCAATTTAGTGATAAAGGTTTTAGAGTAATCTTTGAGGCTTCTCATTGCACTATACAATCCTTGAAGAATAATGAAACTATTTTGGTAGGAAATAGAGATGACAATGTTTACTCTATTAAATTGAATGATCTAGCTAACCAAGATGTCAAGTGTCTTAGTGCTATTAGTGAGACATCTTGGCTTTGGCATCGAAGACTTGGACACATGCATATGGAGCATTTGAAGGATATTTCAAGCAAAGAACTTGTGAGGGGACTCCCGAAGATCAAGTTTGAGAAAGACAAAGTATGTGATGCTTGTCAAATGGGTAAGCAAAAGAAAGTCTCTCACAAACCGAAGAAAATGGTATCTACTTCTAGACCCTTGCAATTACTTCATATGGATTTATTTGGACCAATCCCTACTACTAGTCTTGGTGGTAAATCATATTGTTTTGTTATTGTTGATGACTATTCTCGCTATACTTGGACTTTCTTTTTGGCCACCAAAGATGAATCTCTAAATGTGTTCACTTCATTTGCAAAACGTATTCAAAATCAAAAAGGATATTTGATATCCAACATTCGAAGTGATCATGGTAGAGAATTTGAAAATTCAAAAATAGGAGCCTTGTGTGATGACTTTGGGATATCACATAATTTTTCGGCTCCTAGAACTCCTCAACAAAATGGTGTTGCCGAAAGAAAGAATAGGTCTTTGCAAGAAGCGGCAAGAACAATGCTTAACGAATATGGTTTACCTAAGTACTTTTGGGCGGAGGCGGTCAATTGTGCTTGTTTTGTTCTCAATAGAGTTATCTTGCGAAAAATTTTGTTAAAAACCCCTTATGAGCTTTTTAATGATAAGAAACCTAAGGTGAGCTTTTTTAGAGTCTTTGGTTGCAAATGCTTTATTTTAAATACTAAGGATCACCTTAGCAAATTTGATTCCAAAACATTTGAGGGTATTTTTCTTGGCTACTCTAATAATAGTATGGCATATAGAGTCTATAATAAAAGTACTTTGGTTGTTGAAGAATCCATTAATGTTACTTTTGATGAGACTAATCCTTTTCTTCGGAGGACTAACATTGTTAATGTAGATGATGTGGATAATGACATGAGAACTTTGGATATAAGTGAAACAATACAAGACAACCACAAAGAAATTATTCAAGAAGAACAACAATCAAGCTCTCAAGAGGAAGACAAGGAAGCAAGCAATGATGTTTCAAACTCGGACTACTCTCAAGAATTACCAAAAGATTGGACTTACAAAAAGGATCATCCAAGCGATCAAATCTTAGGTAATCCTTCGAGTGGGGTAAGAACTCGACACTCTCTTCAACAACATGTTAATTTAGCATTTCTTTCCCAAATTGAACCGAAGAACTTCTCCGAAGCTCTACATCATGAATCTTGGATGCTTGCTATGCAAGAAGAGCTAGTTCAATTTGAAAGAAATCAAGTTTGGACCCTTGTGCCTAAACCTCAAAACTATAGGATTATAGGCACAAAATGGGTATTTAGAAACAAACTTGATGAATCCGGAATCGTGGTTAGAAACAAGGCTAGATTAGTGGCCCAAGGTTATAACCAAGAGGAAGGAATTGATTTTGATGAAACTTATGCACCGGTAGCTAGACTTGAATCTATTAGAATGCTTTTAGCTTTTGCTTGCTATAGAGATTTTAAACTCTTTCAAATGGATGTCAAGAGTGCTTTTCTAAATGGTTTTATTTCGGAGGAGGTTTATGTGGCTCAACCTCCCGGCTTTGAGCATGAAAAATTTCCAAACCATGTTTTCAAGCTTAGCAAAGCTCTTTATGGTTTAAAACAAGCTCCTAGAGCTTGGTATGAAAGGCTAAGTAGTTTTCTTTTAGAAAATGGTTTTTCAAGAGGAAAACTTGACACCACTTTGTTTATCAAATCTAAGGGCAAGGACTTATTGTTGGTGCAAATTTATGTTGATGATATTATATTTGGTGCTACTAATGGATCCTTGTGCGAAGAGTTTGCTTCTTGTATGAGTAAGGAGTTTGAAATGAGCATGATGGGAGAACTCACCTTCTTCCTTGGATTGCAAATCAAACAAAGCAAGGATGGAATCTTTATCAACCAAGCCAAATACACCAAAGAGCTACTCAAGAGATTCGACATGGAAGCATCAAATGCTTTTGACACTCCAATGAGCTCTTCATTAAAGCTTGATAAAGATGAAAAGGGTAAGGATGTTGATATTAAACGCTATCGAGGTATGATCGGATCACTTCTTTACCTTACCGCAAGTAGACCCGACATAATGTTTAGTGTTTGTTTATGTGCTAGATTTCAAGCTTGTCCTAAGGAATCTCATTTAGTTGCCGTAAAGAGAATCCTTAGATATCTTAAGGGCACTCACGATTTAGGGTTATGGTTTCCTAGAAACACATCATTTTTTGACCTAGTTGGTTACTCCGACGCCGATTTTGCCGGTTGTAAAACCGAGCGAAAAAGTACTAGTGGAGGTTGCCAATTCCTAGGACACTCTCTTGTTTCTTGGAGTTCCAAAAAGCAAAACTCGGTTGCACTCTCTACCACCGAAGCCGAATATATGGCGGTTGGTGCTTGTTGTGCACAAATTCTTTGGATGAAACAAACCCTTTTGGATTTTGGACTCAAGTATGATCACATACCTATCTTATGCGATAACACTAGTGCCATTGATTTGAGCAAAAATCCCATCCAACATTCACGCACTAAGCACATAGAAATCAAACACCATTTTATCCGTGATCATGTGCAAAAGGGTGATATTGTTCTAGATTTCGTGGACACAAATCACCAACTAGCGGATATCTTCACTAAACCGTTAGATGCAAAGAGGTTTACCGCTCTTAGAAGAGAACTTGGCATGTCTTCACCTATGTGACTAGGTTATTTTTGTGCTAGTTACATGCTTGAGCATTATCTCATATGCTTATAGCATGCTTTGGTTAATTTTTCCTTTCCAAACATCGTTGGTTTTATTGATATTTATCTATCTTAAAAATAAAAAAAAATATATTTGCACACTTTTATTGCTATATACATATGTATAATCATTTTTTAGACTGATTGACTTTGTGCATTGAAGTCGACTGCATTGGTCAATACAGTCGACTGCATTGGGGAATGCAGTCGACTGCGTTACGGGGGAAGGGCATAAATCGTGCCCAGATCTCTTCTTCTGCAGAATCTCTCTCTCTACTCCTTCTCTCTTCGAAAAAAAGGCTCTCATCTCTCCTAGGACTCAATTCTCCTCCGTTTGGCTTGAAATTGGTACGTAAATCCTCCCAAATCTCATTCTACTTCATGATTTACATACTTTCTCTAATCCATTTCATCTACATTGTTCATAATCGGTTGAAATTCGAATTGCTCTCCATAGATTATTTCTTCAGATCTACTTCAATTAGCATGCTTCTATATGATTTAATGCTTGATTCATCTTTAGGGATGCTTATTACATGATTCTACATAGTTTAATTACTTGCATTCATGCAAAATTTGAATTTCCCCAATTTTCATAAACTAGGGTTCTTCATTTGTCAAAATTTCTTCAAATTGTTTATGCAATTGCATGTTTCATCATTTGATTCATGCTTAGTTATGTCTATTACTCGATTGTACGTGGTTAATTTCATTCAATTTGTCCAAAATTGAATTTTTCCCAAAATTGCATAAATTAGGGTTTATCTTAAAAAATAATAATTAAATAAATTTTCATTTTTTTATTTTTTTATCTTACATTTATTATTTCTCTGTTTAGATTATTTCAAGTATGGCAAGAGAGAAACGTGCACGTGCCAGTTCATCTCGCTCACGAGCTGCACCTGAGCCCGAGCCCGAGCCTATCGCGGTAGAGTTTGATCAAAATCGATATCGGAACCGCGAGGCTGCCGATCGCTTTTCTGCACAACTCTCTTCACCTTTGACTCCAGGTTTGCGACTGGATACTCCATTCCTTTTTAACATAGGTGTACTTAGATGCCTTCAGGATTGTATCTAGATCGCCTCACCGATAGGAACACTATTCTATATTATCCTGATGCAATCCGCTTATTTTATGCGAATTTGACTTGGAACATTTCCTCTGAGTCATGTACCCTCACCTCCTATGTTTTTGGACGCCGCATTTCATTCTCACAATCACGTCTAGCCACTCTTCTAGACCTCCCCGATAGTGGCTTCTCTTTCTCGTTAGACATGATCCCTGTCGCTGGTCAGTCACATTGGTTTGACCGACCTTTTTCTATTGAGGAACAGCTTCGACACACACTTCATTGTCGACAGGTTCGGGTTGCGAGCAAACCCAGCCTACGTGACCTACCTCCTCTCTCTCGTCTGTTCCATCATATCATCGCTCATAACGTCATTCCTCGAACTGGCGGTCTTTCACTCGTCTCTTACTTAGACGTTCAGCTCTTGACCTTCTTTCGCTCAGGCACACCGCTTAACCTCCCTCGTCTCATCATGTTAAACATGATTAGGAGCGCCTCACATCCTGCCTTAGCTATACCTTATGGCCTCCTACTCACTCACATTCTTGCTGCCTTTGACATACCTCTTCTGGGTGAGTATATTGAGGTTACTAGGCACATCGTACTAGACTGCTCTACTCTTCGTAGGAAGGGCCTTTTAGATGATCGTAACCGTTTCTTACCTGAGCCTGAATTGGAAAATGTCATTGTTGATGATGATGATGATGATGATGATGATGATGATGATGATGATGATGGTGATGATGATGATGCTGATGGTGATGATGATGCTGCTGATGCTGATGATGATGCTGGGGGAGATGCCGGTGATGGTTTTGATCGTGATCCACCTCCGTTGATCATTCCGAGTACACATGAGGCAGGCACTTCTTCCGGTCCTTCTACTTCCGGATATGAAGCGATCCTCACACGCTTAGATATGATGCAACAGCATATGCATGCCGGTTTCAGTCGGATGGATCTTGCTCACAGCCAGCTCAGTCGACGCCTTTCTCGCATGGAGGATCATTGTGGGATTCAGTGTCCCGAGGAGGACATCTTTCATCCCCCTCCTCCACCATCGGGTCCTTAGGCATTAGGACATGCTTTATGTCTTTTTATTTATGCTTATCAAACTCAATTATGTATCTCAAAAACTTATCATGGATCCTACTCTTAGTATTGCATTAGCACTCTTAATTCACGCTTATCTTCCTGCCGCTGGTTTAAAATTTATGTGCTATTTTCATACATGTGCTTGGTACACCTTTTGATGGTTATTCAAGTATTTATTTTTTTGTTGTTTAAATGCCCTTGTTGGCTATATTGATTATCCATGGATGGATACATAAGTTGATCACTTTCACACACACCCTTGATCTTTTTTAATGATGTCAAAAGGGGGAGAAAATATTGTTGAATATTGTTGATTCATGTGGATTTGATATATGAGCCCTATATTGCTTAAGATAGGGGGAGCCTTTTATGATTTGAATCATGCTTCTTTGCGTTCATTATCTTATATATCTCATATTATTTGAATCAATGTTTGTCATCATCAAAAAGGGGGAGATTGTTAACCCTACGGTTATTTAACCTAGGATTATATTTGATTTTGATGATAACTAAACATTGATGATTATGCTGTCTAACATGCATTGAGTTGATGAAGCAATAGGAACAATCTCACACTCATGCAAATGGAAAATTAGACGAGCAAATCGTTTAAAGACTCTCAACGGAACGCATCAAAGAAGGATTTCGTCGATTGAACTTTACTATGCTTTATTTCCTTCTTTGTAAACTAGACGTAGAGAGATGATCGTTACGATGACTGTATACCTAGAATTTGCCCATAGGTTTCCCTTGCATGCATAAAAGTTTTTCATTCTTTAAAAACTAAGAAACTGCATTTTCTGGAATGCAGTCGACTGCATTGGATTGCAGTCGACTGCAACTTGGGCAGTGAGGTATTACAGTCGACTGCATTGGAATGCAGTCGACTGCAATACTTCCAGTAGCCTATTACAGTTGACTGCATTGGGATTACAGTCGACTGCAAGTTGGAAATTTGAATTTCCAACGGCTACT